>CM076582.1:44545107-44638918 GCA_034641835.2 Pinus albicaulis | reverse complement strand
ATGATGTGGTCTTCAGCGAAGGAAAAGCTTTCCTGCGCAGTAAGACTACTGGAGAGACCCGGAAGATAGGGGTTCGAACTCAGAACCTTTATCAGTTGCAGGTAGATGACTGCGCAGCTATGGCATGCAAGGCGGGAGAAGTGGTGAGTCGGGATGATGAGGGCGAACTGTGGCACAGGAGATTGGGCCACCTTCACCATGGAGCTTTGAAGATTCTGCAGTAGATTTCTACTGGGCTTCCTAAGGGCACTCTTGCGCAGTCAGATTAGTGTAAGGGGTGTACTTTAGGGAAGTATGTGAAAGCCACCTTTCACGAGAAGGATAGTCGCGCCACGACGATCCTTGAGAGAGTTCACACAGACGTGTGTGGTCCTTTCTCGGTTGCTTCGACAGCAAAGCACAGGTATTATGTGATCTTTGTTGATGATTTCTCTCGAAAGTGCTGGATCTTCTTCATGCAGAAGAAGAGCGATACATTCGCGAAGTTCGGTGAGTTTAAAGCACTGGTCGAGAAGGAGTCGGGGAAGAAGGTGATTGCTCTAAGGAGTGATAACGGTGGTGAATTCATCTCGGCTGAATTCAAGGAGTTCTGCAGCGCAGAAGGGATTCGGAGAGAGCTCATCGCACCCCACAACCCACAGCAGAACGGGGTGGCTGAGCGGAAGAACAGAACGATCGTGGGTGCTGCACGGGCGATGTTGCATGATCAGGGCCTACCCCTTCACTTGTGGGCCGAGGCATGCAATATAGCAGTGTATGTGCAGAACCGTTGTCCTCACAAGGTTCTTGGCATGAGTACACCAGAGGAGGCTTATTCTGGCAAGAGGCCTGATATTTCCCATTCGCGGATTTTCGGATCTCCTGTCTACATGCATGTGACGAAGGATGCGAGAAGGAAGCTGGATCCAACTGCTGAAGTTGGAATATTTGTGGCACACCCATACCCCACAACCACGGTATAAAGCGTACAACAAAAGACCTCCGTTGTGCGACCAGATACAAAATTGTGAGGAGAAAGCCATGCGTGTTCGCTGAGAGGGAGCCACACTCGTATGCAGATGAGGAGGTTAGTGCTCAAGGAGGAGCCTTGATGATGATCAGCCACAAGAGGAGTGTTCGGAGGTGAAGAAACCACCTGTGCGGGGCCGCCAACCACGAGGCCACGCACCGCGAAGTCGAGCGACCGGTTTTGATGTAGAGAAGGTCAGAGACCGACCCCGTGCGCACGGGGGCCACAGACAGAGACAGTCACCGGATCGGTACACTAGATACATGGCTCTTATGAGTCAATGTGTTGTGACAGAGCCATCCTCTTTTGAGGAAGCTGGGGAGGAACCCGCATGGGTTGATGCCATGATCGAAGAATATGATTCGATCATCAGGAACAGTGCATGGGAGATTGTCCCAAGACCGGTTGGGAAATCAGTTGTAGGTTCGCGATGGATCCACAAGGTGAAGCAGGCGGCTGACGGGAGTGTGGAGAAGTACAAGGCGAGATTTGTCGCCCGTGGCTTCTCACAGATCGAGGGGATTGACTATGAGGAGATTTTTGCACCTGTCGCAAGGTACTCTTCCATACGGACGATCCTTGCTCTCTCAGCGCAGATGGGGTGGCACATTCATCAGATGGATGTGAAGACTGCGTTCCTCAATGGAGTTATCGAGGAAGAGGTGTACATAGAGCAGCCTGAAGGTTTTGAGATCTTCAGCAGTGAGTCGCATGTGTGCCGACTCAAGAGAGCACTGTACGGGCTGAAGCAAGCACCTCGTGCTTCGTACACTCGGATAGACAGCTACTTCACCGGGCTTGGATTCTCCAAGAGTGAGGCGGATCCAAACCTGTACCAGATTGTGGTGGAGGGGAAGCTGTTGATCATCGTACTGTATGTAGATGATCTGATTTTGACTGGCGACGAGCAGTTGATACTTTCATGCAAGGAGGATCTTACACGAGAGTTTGAGATGAAGGACCTGGGCATCCTTCATTATTTCCTGGGATTGGAGATTTGGCAGCGCAGTGGAGGACTGTTTGTTTCTCAGGGCAAGTATGCCCGGGAGATTCTGGAGAGGTTCAACATGCAGGGCTGCAAGCCTGTTGATACCCCTCTTCCGGGAGGATGGAGGAAGGGAGATGCTACTTCGGAGGAGGTAGTGGATGCCACTGCTCATCGGCTACATTGCAACTTCAGGATGTCTTGGTAAACTACCGACTCGATATATGCTTCACTGTGACAACTGTACCGCAAGCTACGTGTTGTTTACCGTCAATAAGTGTACATGTATTGCGCCATATCGAGGCACATCGGGATATGGTCTATGGTACAGACAGAGGATGGAGTGAAACTTTCGGTTTCTCTGATCAAGTGTATTGGGCAGGAGCCTGCTGCATCGAAGAGCACCGGGAGGAGTTTACTGGTCGACAAGGCTCTGCACAGCAGGAAGCAGAGATCCGTGGCACTCAGTTCAGTAAAGGTCGAGTACATGGCAGCTAGTTTGGCTGCATGCGAGGCTATTTGGATGAGGAAGATCCTCGTAGTTTTGTTCAGGTTGCATTTGGAGCCTACAGTGATCCACTGTGATAACCAGAGCTGCATCAAGCTCTCGGCTGATCCAGTATTTCATGATAGGTCCAAACACATCGACATCAGGTATCATCATATCAGAGATTGTGTTCAGCGGAGAATCATGATGCTTTCATATGTTCTCACGGAGGATCAGGATGCCGACATCCTGACGAAGGCGCTCACCAGGAGCAAGTTCGAATTCCACAGAGGCAGGATAGGGGTTGCAGATAATCCATATCTTGCTGAGAGGGAGTGTTGAAAATGCAGCAAGATGATGGAGCTTAGTGAAATGAAGTCGCCTTCACTAAGTGGGCCCGCAGGCAAATTCTGGCGCAAAGTCTATTTTTTAGACTATGTCTATTTTTAGACATACGGAGCATAATTTGGGAATTCTACTTGGAGATTCTTAAAGTATGCGACATGTCGGTAAAAATAGATGAGACCCTTATTTTTAGGACCCGTGCTATTTTTAGACTGATCTCCTAAAAATATGGAAGTCAAATATTATTTACCCTTAATAATATTTTGACTATAAACAGCAGTTTACTCTCTTGGCGCACTTCAGTTTGAGTCATGGAGGTGGCTCATGCAACTGACACAAGGAATCACGTGGTTCCTAGGGTTTGATGGCATCTTGCATGGTTTACTTCAGTTAGACTTCAGTGGCAGAAGTTTTGGAGGAGTTAACGGGACAAATAGTGGAGTTGTGTTCTGTTTGTTTTAGTTGAACTAGTTGGGATTAGTTAACTAGCTAATCAACTAGATATGAGTGGAGTGAATTAAATAATATTTAATTCACTAAATATTAACCCATTAGTCAACTCAAGAACACTTCAGTTCACTACAGTGCATGATCAGTTCAGTGGAGACCAGTGGAAGAGGTAGATGAAAGGGTGAGTAAAGCTATCAGTTGGTAGATTTGTTTTGCATGAGATTTCCATTACACTTGGAGGAATTGTCCATGACAATTACGCAATCAAGGCAAGGGGATTCGAACCTTGAACCTCTTCATATACAGGCCATGATTGCGCAATAGAGGCAAGGCAATTGGCGGGGAGTTTTGAACCTCAGACTTGTTCAAAACTGAGTCCGATTGTGAGTAACTTCATGAGAGAGTACTGAGTACTTGTGAGGAGTA
The DNA here is from genome assembly GCA_034641835.2 of Pinus albicaulis. Taxonomy (NCBI): domain Eukaryota; kingdom Viridiplantae; phylum Streptophyta; class Pinopsida; order Pinales; family Pinaceae; genus Pinus; species Pinus albicaulis. Next base: position 44,635,216 of record CM076582.1, on the reverse strand, counting down.
TTGTACTTGTTTGGTTACTTGATTTCTCCATTATAATATACACAATAGCTGCGGGGTTTTCAGCCATAGGCTTTCCCCATACATACTGAGTTAATGTGTGATTGAATTGATGTGAGATTTCTTCTGTTATTTCCGCATGTGACAATTAATTGTAGAAGAAGGTTATGTGTTATGTATGCAATTCGAAATTGATATATGACCAGGTTAATCTTCAGTGAATAAGTGATTTATTCAGCTAATTTCTACATTTCTGAATTTGCCAATTTTGCACTAAAAACCAAACTTTCATAAAAACTTTAGAAACTGAAAAATTAAAATTAAATACCTGAATGGATATCAAATATACATCAAAATGGAATAAATGAAGGAAAAATGGATGGGAAATAGATGGATTAGTAAGTTTCTTTGAGCAAAAATAAGACCAAAACTAAGGCCCAACAGCAGCAGTGGAAGATTGTATTGGGTGTTTTCTGAGCTAGTTTTGCAGTGGAGGAAGGTTTCCTTCCATTGGGAGGCCAGTAAAGGAGCCCCTAGGGCTTATTTGATATATTTGGCATCATTCCAAGGTGATTTTACCCCCTACAGTGCAATTCTAGTCCAGATCTGCGTTATTTTAGTGAGTTGTTGCAGTGGGCAACCTAAAAATGGCCGAAAATCCAAAGTTAAAATCTGGCCAAAACATTTCTGGGTTTTTCTGGGTTTTTTCAGTAGAATCCATGGTTAAAATTTCGGATCATTATGAGCACTCAAAAAGCCTTCCACACATGTTTCTTATCCTCAAAAGTAGTAGTTTCCAACAGCAACAGTAGTTTGCTTTCCATTGAAGGGATCGGCCCTTCATTGAGAGAGTCCTTTTGGAGGAGTTCTTTCAGATCTACATCAGATTCAACCACCTCCTTCTATGTGCTTCAGTTGCAATGCATCTTCAGCCCTAGGGCTTTAGATCCACCATTCATATTTAGTGTATTTCCATAAACCCATCCTGGGTTGTCTTGGAAAAGTGTTGAGGAGCATAGATCTCCATTTTTGGCCCTGTATGAGCATGATATTATCATATCCATTTATCAATTGTAGTATTATTCACTAAAACTGCATTGTGCTGGCTTCAGTACTTTGTGTAGCAATGTATTACATGTTTTGGGTGCATTTTGGCATTGGAGGCTTCTTTTGCCTATCTTGAGGGGCTTGATCCCCAAGATCTTGTACTTATTTACTGTTGTTATACATAATACTATGTATCTATCATTTGGCTCACATGTAATGTGTTAATACTTTCTACTATATCCATTATTATGAGCTATATTCTTTCTTTTCCCATTTGTGAATATTATAGTGGTATCAGAGCATAATCTTGGCTCAGCCTGTGACGACATTGCATATATGTTATTAAAAGAAGAAGAAGCTTCTCACACAAAAGAGAAGTCTTACAGAAGAGACAGAGGAAAGTCTCCATTATTTTGAGAAATGGAGGGAAAGAATTTTTCATAACTTCTTCTCCAAACTATGCATGAGCTTAAAATAGGAATCAAGGGAATGAGGAGGGAAAGACATGAGGATCCTCAAGAAGATTTTAACATGAAGAAATCTATAGATCTTCATATTATGGGTGTGAGCATTTAGCCACACAATCATATCTACAACATTATACCATGCCTATGTTCATAGCAAGAGAGATGGAGGAAGGAGATATACCGAAGGAGGACATTCTTGGTGACTATCTTCAAGAGTATGAATCTCAATCTCAGAGGTTCAAAGATCATATAAAATTCCAAGGGTTTTGCAAGATCAAGGAGAATATAAGACCTAGCAATCACAATAGAAGTAAGTGGTGCAAGCAGCATGATTTGGGTAGATTCCTTCTATCTACTTTTGATGGGTCACCTAAATGTACAGCAAGGGCTTGGGTGAAGGAGCTAGACACATATTTCCAGCTGCACCAAGTTTCAGAAGATGAAGCCTTTAGAGTAGCAGCACTGCATCTTGAAGGTAAGGCTTATGATTGGTGGTTTTATGAAACTTCTTTCTTGAATCATGTAAATGTATCTACTTATGCAAAGTTCACTAGAAGGTTAGTGAAAATATTTGATACATCCTTGGTTGAGCTAACCAAGCCTAAACAAACAAAACATGTGCATGAGTTGGAAGGATCCATAAACCCAACACCATTCCAGAATGCTATTGAGGGGGTTAAAAACTTGCAGAATACCTTGCTAGAGGCAATATCCCCACTTCAGGAAGAGATCTCTTCTCAAAAGGAAGACATGGAGATCTCTTTTTCAAAATAGGATAAAAAAAAAGAGCCTTTTAATGATGATGAGGTAACCTCCATTCATAATGAAGGGGAAGAGAAGGCTAGAGGTAACAACGTTGTCACATCAGGAGCAGATCTAGTACATCATGGAGAGGTAGATGGAGCAATTTCTCCAATGAGAGGAGTTCTTGTATCATTGCAAGAATTTCCAAAGGATCTCATATGTGGAGATCAAGGCACAATCCATTAACAGTATGTGCCATTATTGATATATTGTGAGACCTTGCAGATGAAAGGATAAGGTAGGGAGGATGGCCAACATCATATGATTAGGAGCACACACCCCTATCTATTTCAGAAGGTTGATGCACAGAAGAGGCAGACTGATTTGCACAGTGATGGAAAGGACAAAGTTGTCCATTCATATATGCAGTATACTCTTGGTATTGATGTTTCATTACATGGAGGCATTCCACCAGGAGACCCCCTGATTGGAAGAGGATCAAAGAGTTATCTCAACATGTTTTACCACTCATAGATCCAGGAGGAGTGGGAACAGTGGGAGGTCATTTTATAGCACTGAGCATCTTGGGAAGACTCGAGGAGGGAGACATTCTCCCAACATCATCATTACCCACTCTCATTTCATATTCTGCACTATGGGAGGAGCAACATGGGGAGGATAGCAGCCTTCCAATATGTACCTTTGGCATGGGATATGTCAAAAAGGAGGTCAACCATATGACAGATTTTCTTTGTGATAGATCATCAGCGTTGTCACTATGGAGGATAGATCCATATTGTAAATCCCAGCTATTGGTGGATTATTCCAAGGATCTTTTCACAGCATGATACTTGATGACCAGTGACATGAAGAGGACTATTCAATCCAAGATGAAGTTATCTATTATCATGGAAGGATCTTCTTATCTAGAGCCTCCAATCTCAAGGAGAATTTGTTACAAAGAGAAAATGAAGATTTTCTTCTTAGCCATACCTATTCCATGAGAGCCTACAACACTATCATGGAGAGCTACACTTGGGAAGACTTTGAAGAGGAACTATATCAGCATTTGAAAAGATGCATGAACCATGTGGAGATGGGAGAGACACATAACTCAATGAAGGAGTTATTACAACCACCTCTTTCCTCTTTTGGAATGAGAGGGGATCTATCTATGGACCACTCCATTTGTATGAGCAGAAATTTTGGTAAGGAACATACTTATGTACATGATGTTTCATTTAATGATTATTTGCATTCCTTTACCGTGTATATGCAGGCCATTGACCCAAGGAGGAGAATTCTTCCATATAAAATTCATGGCCAACTTTGGGCCATAAACATTTCTAAACATGGCCACTCCCTTGGAGGATATAGGGAGATGTTGTATCACTGTGGGTGCACTCCAAAAGCACCAAACATTTCTCACATTTTCAGCCATTGTGAGAAGACTTGGGCAGCAAGTAAGTGGTGGGGAAACCACTTACCATATCACTATCTAATGCATTCAGGAGATATATTGCGCTAGTTCCACATGTGGGACTATGATCCACCTCCATTATTGCATTTGATTGTTTGTGTATCACTATTTTTGATCCCATATGTTGATGATGTTCTTATTATTGTTGGGGACATGATTGGAGGGATGACACATTGGTTGGATGTGTCCAATGGGAATAAAACTTCCCACATTTCTGCATGCTTCAAGGGGAGCATGGGAAATTATATGGTTGCTACATTACATCACTTGTTTCCTTATGAAGGGAGCCCTATTATTGACTTATGTCTTGGGAGGAGCCTCTCACATGGGAGGAGTTTTTCTATGAGTTACCATTCTGGAGGGTGATTCATTTCATATGGATGATAGCTTGGAGGATGGAGCTTCACATGGGGATGAATATTCCCTATATTTTGCATATTTATCCTTGCAGTTGCTTGAGGACAAGCAACATTTGGGACAGGAGGATTATAATATTCCTAAATTAGCATGCAGCTAACTGGAAAATTAAAATCTAATTTTTCTTTCTTGTCTGATGAATAAGTGGGTATGGAGACCCATAAATCTATTTATTAGGAATAAAACCACTTATCATGTGAAAGTGGATCATCTTTTCAGCTTAATAAAGCACCCTAAGGTGTGAACAGGGGCTAGAGCATGTGGACTGGGTCAACTTTGACCAAATCAACAACGCTATCATGGAGGAGTGGACATTTATGGAGAGACAATGTAGTTTTAGATGGAGACACATTGCATGGAAGTAGTGTCATTAATAGATGGGGCTTAGGGTTTGGAAGCTTATTTCTTATATAAGGAAGAATATGGCAGCCATATTATTCATGTATTGGTATATGATATTTCTGAATATATGGTCTGTTTAGACATATATCTTTCTCTTGATGTTTAGCTGAGATTGAGTGTTGTTTAGCACTGGGTGTTCCTGATTGGGAATCCCACCTCTTCCATTGAGAAGCTCTTGGAGGAGTCTTGTACTACATTTTCCACTATCAGGCTTAAGGCCAAGCTTCATCTTTCATTTACAATGTAGATCCTGTTGAGGGTCAAGTTGTTTTGCAAGTCGCAGTAGTGGAAGATTGTATTGGGTGTTTTCTAAGCTAGTTTTGCAGTCGAGGAAGGTTTCCTTCCATTAGGAGGCTAGTAAAGGAGCCCCTAGGGCTTATTTTACATATTTGGCATCAGGCCAAGGTGATTTTACCCTCTACAGTGTAGTTCCAGTCCAGATCTGCATTATTTTAGTGAATTGTTGCAGTTTGCAACCCAAAAATGGCCGAAAATCCAAATTTAAAATATGGCCAAACCATTTTTGGGTTTTCTAGGGTTTTTGAGTAGAATCCATGGTTAAAATACCGGATCATTCTGAGCACTCGAACAGCCTTATGCACACGGTTCTTCTCCTCAGAAGTAGCAGTTTCCAGCAACAGCATTTTCCTCAACAATAGTAGTTTGCTTTCCATTGAAGGGATCATCCCTTCATTGAGAGAGTCCTTTTGGAGGAGTTCTTTCAGATCTACATCAGATTCAACCACCTTCTTCTATGTGCTTCAGTTGTAGTGCATCTTCAACCCTAGGGCTTTAGATCCACCATTCATATTTAGTGTATTTTCGAAAACCCATCTTTGGTTTTCTTGAAAAAGTGCTGAGGAGAATAGATCTCCATTTTTGGCCATGTATGAGCATGATCTTATTAGATTCATTTATATATATGTTCCAGCTGCAGTATTAGTCACTAAAACTGCGATGTGCTTGCTTTAGTACTTTTTGTAGCAGTGAATTACATGTTTTGGGTGCATTTTGGCATTGGAGGCTTCTTTTGCTTATCTTGAGGGGCTTGATCCCCAAGATCTTGTACTTATTTATTGTTGTTATACATAATATTTTGGATCTATAATTTGGTTCACATGTAATGTGTTAATACTTGCTACTATTTCCATTATTATGGGCTATATTCCTACTTTTCCCATTTGGGAATATTACACAAAAAGAGGTATATATATTGATCCTGAAAGAATTGAAGAGATTAAAAGAATTCCTTTCCCTCATAACAATAAAGTTATGCAGTTGTTTCTTGGGAAAATTAATTTTTTTAAAGGTTTGTCCCTGACTTTTCGCAAATATTTTTACCATTACATAACATGATTAAGAAAAATTTTGTCTTTAAATGGGGACATAATGAAAGAGAAGCATTTGATTTGATTAAACAATCCATTGTCAATGCTCCATGTTAGTATGAATCTTTTGTTGGAAAAAGACCACTTTAGCTATGCATAAGAAATATCCCTAACATCAATTTTGGCTGCCAATGTCTTTAAATCTGCAGTTAGGTGATCCAAATAAAGCTGCACAAATCCAGATCTAAGCATAAAAGACATTAAGCAGTGAAAATAAAATGTTACTCCATGCATCCAATAGACAATACAAGAACAATATATTTGAAAGAATTTTTTATATTAAAAGGGGCACCTGAGAGGAAAACAAGAAAGGTGTTTCCAATTCTCCTCAATGGGATGGGTTCTTGAAAGTCTTCAGCATTTCAGATCTAAAATTTATCTCTCTTGTTGGTGTAGAAAACCCAGACAAACATAGAACTCAATGGGAGCTCACAAAGCAAATGATGGAGAATGTGACAATGATAATGGCTCAAAGTCAAACCAAGAATATATATCCAGAGTGATCTATATTGCAATTAAAGGTGACTAATTAATGGGAAAAACCCTTCTATTTATAACAAAATATTAGGGCGGTCTAGAACTTGGTGCATGAATAAAATATTATTAATCAAATTCTAGAACCACCTTTTAGGAATATCTTATTATATTTGTTGGAGGGGAAAGGATTTTTGACTTGGGTCAATTCCTTTATTCATAAATAATAAATAAATAAATTATTTATTTATTATTTTAAGGGAATGGTGGAAATATAATTAAATGAATAATGATTTATTTAATTATTTATAAACGATTTAGTCAAATTTAACTAGGAATATTATTTAAATAAGGATTAAATAACTTATTCCTAGGAAATAATAAAATAAATAAGAATTTATTTAATTGATTTCCTTGTTTTGGGTTAAATATGACTAGGAAATATAAACAAATATAGATTTGTTTATTATTTCCTTTTGGGGTTTCCTATTTAGACCATAAACAACTTAATAAAGGTGTTTTACTAAGTTGTTTCACATAGTGAAAGCAATTTTACTTAGGGTAAAATTGGTCTTACATGGTGTACTTGGGTCTATCTAATGATAATAGGTTAGATGACCAAAAAATGGTGTAACAGATTGCCCCCCAGCGTATGAGTGTTAGGAGCAAATCGTATGACCGAAGTACGTTGTAAGAACTCAATCACTAGACATTAAGATGGAAGTCAGAGAGAGAAATATAAGGTAGTCTAATGTGCTAAAGGACTAGACCCTGAGGAGACGAGACTTACAGGTGCAACAAGTCTCATGTTTATGAGAGGGTACCTATGCTAAAGGCGGCGGGGGAGGCATACCTATGCCCGCCGAGACAAAGTACAAAAGAATAGTGTGTCCAGTAAATAAGGAACTGAACTATAAAGTACATGCTGGCATAAACACGAGCCAAAAAAATAGAATGATGAATCCCACATACATGTTGTGCCTGGGATAACAGCCAAGACTTATACAATAATATCTAAGTACATGAGATACAAATACAACCCAAATGCCCCCTATAAACGGGGAAGGGCTCGCGAAATCCGACTGATACATGCAAATCGAAAAGGCGTTGCAAGTGGCTAAGGCCGATATCATCAAATATAAGGAGCTGCATCAAAGTCTGAAATGAAGAGGTCATCCGGGCATGTGGGGGGCTACTTGCAAGGCCACCCCCTCATGAGGGTTGAGACATCTCACACACACCCGGGAATCACCAAAAGATGTAGCTGCATCACTGGACCATCAACTATACGGATCTCGATCATGCTGAAAGGAGCTGGAACCAAGGTACACCGCCCTTTAAACCTGTCTTCTGGAGTGAATGAGTTGATGTCGACAGAAGGAGGTCCGCCATAGGTGAGGCAATAAGGGATCACCAACTAAGGCATGAGAGAAAATAGTAGAGCAACTAACAGACGGACACTAATGATGATGATGAAATGGGGGATACTGAGTAGTGGATGGATGACTTCCCTTGTTAGAGCATAAAGGGCATGAATGACTTGGCAGCGATTGACAAAATATCATGAGGGATAGGGGACAATGGGATTGAAGACCATAATGTGTGACACAAGAGAGGTACCAAGCAATGAAGGATGGAGGACTATATCGGGATACAAAGGGACTCGGGATAGACTCCATGAATGCGAGGATGACTCAACTCAAATGCACTAAACAAGGGCGACTCGATGGTGCTACCACACAGTAAAGGTCCAATGGGGGACCATAAAAAAATGAGTAAAATATGGTAACTCATGATGAAAATCGACACGAACAAGGACAAGTAAGGAGGCAAAGTGGTGCCCCAAGTACAAGTGTGGTAAGTGAGGAAATTAGATTTGGAGGAGAGGGGGATAGACCCTTCGTGGACAAAAATGTGTCCTGGTGAAGTATCAAAACATGAAAAACTAACAGATACCCAGTTGAGTGCTTGATGAGAGATTTCCAATGGTGCACGCGATGTGTCAAATGGGGCTACGGTTTGGTCGCAGCGGGCGAAAGAAAAAGCAGGGGTTTCTCTTCTAATAAGGCATTTTCCGTCCAAATACATTCATTTGCTTGTGTAGTTGTGGTGAATGTGGAGAGGAGAGAAGGCCCTAAATCTTGCAGCAATCGTAGCGGACAAACCGACCATTGGAATCGAGATTCGTCAATTGCAGGTAAGAGGCCTAATCCTAATCTTTGTTTTTGATGGATTAAAAGTTCAGATTAGGGTCCCAAATCTTAAGAACAACCCCTACCTCATATTTACGGCCGAGTCGCACTTTTTGGGGCAAAAACTGTGACCTAGGAAGCAGGTTTGGGCCTAAAAAGTGCGACATGTCCCAGGATTTGGCAAAAAAGTGCGACCTGTCAAAGGGAGGTGGTTTTAGTGCTGTTGTGGGCTGAGATTCAGGTTTTGTGTAATTGAATGCAGTTTTTCCTATCTGTAGACTGAAAAAGATAATGATTTTTTTGCGGATATGGCAGATATACGGATCAAGTGGAGAGAGAGAGACCTGGGTACATTATGGTCAGAAATCCAAGTGGATCAGGGTGTCCGTCGTGCATTGGCCAGGTTTGGGGTTACGAAATTTGTGGAGAACCCTCTGATGAGAACGGGGGAGCCCTTGTTGGCCCGGATTGTCAGTTATTGGGATCCATATCATGAGGTCTTTATAGTGCAGGGGCACAGGATTGAGCTGATAGTCCAAGATCTGTATTTCCTGAATGGTCTCCCACCATTAGGGATGGTGGGAAATACACAGCCAGTGTTACCGTGGGGGCGTAACATCGTGGAGTTCGTAGAGCGGCATTATCGACCAGGTGTCCAAGTCAAAGGGACTCGGATATCGATTGGGGATCTAGATAGGTTGGAGACCCGTGCAGTGGCAGCAGTAGTGTTGCAGATCCTGGGCAGCCAGGCATTCCATCACATCACTGGAGGGCAGATGATGATTGTAGAAAGTGTGTTGAGTGGGACCTACTATGGGTGGGCCCAAATGATGTTGGCGTCGTTGAAATGATAATTGTCGCTTTGTAAGTGGCAAGTGAATCATGATTGTGATTATGGGACTGTATTGTGCTCCTTCTTTTTTGAGAAGATCCTGACCTTGCAACCTCGTGTGCAGCTACCTGATGGGGGTCCAAGAGAACCCAAGATGCGTCAGTGGGGGCGACTACTATGCAGAGGAGGAGGAGGGGCGGTCGGACGGGTGTTCCGACCAGAGTTCTTCGCCCATTGGGATCATATGCCATTATACATAGACGACTATCCCTATATTGGGGATGAGTTTTGTTTTTTGTAACATGCTATGGGCATGTCATATGTTTCAGAGTAGATGGACTCTAAAAACATGTTATATGATATATATTATGCATATGCATTGTGTTGATGATGTGGAATTTTATGTCTTTTGTGTGATAAATGCCAGTCTCGAACATGGTTTGCAATTCTATCTACGTAGTGATTTTGACTTCTAGGTACATGGTTGAAAGTAATGAATTGAAATTCACGTATCGAAAGTTTCACTCGTAAATATCGTCTAAACAGGATAGGGTTTTGCACACGATAGACATAATTGAGTTGTAAGACAAGAAGCAGAGAATCTAAACGAACGTGCAGATGGAGGATGCGATGAGAGAGAGCGTCGGCTAAGAGGCCACATACTGCATCATATTTGGCCTGATTATTGGTGGAGTTACCAATGCAGACCCGATTAGAAAGAACGAGGGTATGCAAGGGGGTAAAGATGGCCCAAGCTGCGGAGGCTAGATTCCAGGAAGAGCGACTTGCCCCATCGGCATAGCCAATATAATATGTGGACGAGAGGTCCAATAGAAAGGTGTCACAAGACAAAAAATGGGAGGAGGGAGAATAATGAGGGCAGCGTGAGTGTAGGGTAGACATCAAACGACAACTACGGGAAGGAGTAGTCTGGGTAGGATGGCTATGACTCATAAATCGACTAGAGGTTGATGTATGAGGGCTATGGGAGGAAAAGTGAGGGCTCATGCTGCGAAGGACATCATAGATACGGATGGTATCATCCTGGTTATGGGTGGGAAAAAGGTCGAGGAAACCACATGACGCTGCAAAGTTACCAAGATCATCAGCATGGGAAGAAAGGTGCACATACGGATCGTCATGGGGGATGATAGAAGAACAAGTAAAAATATGGTCAAAGGATGTGGGGCCCAGGAATGTTGTTTAAGGGGGATCAAGCAACACAGAAGGAGTGGATTCAGTGGGAATGTACTTTGAGGGTCGAACGGATGATGATAGGTATAGGAGGGGGGCAGTAGATTCCGACATCTCAACATCAGGGAGAGGAATGTCAATGGTAGCAGGGGGATCCTCAAGTTAGCCTGACGCATACTACACGAGGATGGGAGAGGCGGATTGATTTTGTTCAACCTCGTACTTGCGAATGACTTATAACGAGGCTGGGTAATGCGTGAGGTGAGGATAATGGTGAGAATAATGGCCATGGACACCACACAGAGCACAAGGTTTGTTGGTGCAGAGATTATTTGGGTTCTTGGCTGCAGACGAGGAAGACACAGAGGTGTCATGGACCGTAGATTCAGGGAATGCGACTTTAACCATGGGTTGAATGCGGGGCAACTCAGGACAAGAATGGGTGGCATGACCGACACCATCACACAAGGCACAAGGCTTGGCGGGTGGAGGAGGGGTAGGGTCGGGTGTTACGACCTTGTCTTTGGATGCTCCCTTGCGAGCTTTCCTTTTCTTGCCCGTAGCTGTCACAGCATGAGGATGTTGTTGCAGAGGGGCTAGGGGCACTGTAGCAATGGAAGGAGCGAAGGGAATCGGTTGAACTGGTGTCACAACAAGGTATGGTTTGGGGTGGCCGGATGGGGTCTCGGCTGGAGGAGTAAGATACCATACAGATATTTCCAAGGTCAAATTAGGGAGGGAAAGGGTGGCCATGATGGGAACCGAATAGACTCTGGGCGGGGGAGCAAGGAAAGGTATCTGACCGGCGGGGTAATGGCCAGGAGGGACGGCTCCCACATGGTGGAGACCTGGGGGAACCGACTTAGGAGGGTAGGGAGGCTCCTGAGTGCTAGGTGGATGGGAAGGTCCAGGTGGAAGAGGTTTGGTTAGCTGAGGCAAAGGGCTAGGAGCAGGTTGCGGCGGGCGAGATTAAGGTTGCTGACTAGCCGCAGCAGGTTGTGGAAGGTCAGCCTGAGACTATTGCATCATGCAAAAATTCGCTAAGCTGGGAACAGAGACAGGAGGAGGGGGAGGACCCAGGAAGGTTCCAAGCAAGGAGGAATCTTTGTAGACGCCAGGGGAAACACTGGTCAAATAATCAATAGTTTGCTTATTGGTGATAGCAGAGATGGTGGACTCAGGGGCGGTCTGAGATTTTGGTTCATGATAGGTCAACTAGTCGATGGTGACAATCTTTCCATTATGAGGGAAAAACATATTGCAGTGGACTGCGGATGGGACAGCATACATGGCATAGGTGTAGCTTCACCCCAAAAGAATGTTATAGTCAAGAGGGGTGTCAATAAATTCAACGTCGACATAAACAGTCTTGCCCGTAAGGGTGATAGGACAGTTACGGAATAAGCCAATGGGCTGGGAGGCATGGCTATCCCATGCACAAAGGGTGATTGTGGAAGGGGCCAGCTCAGGAGATCCGATTTTTTTCCAAATAGAAGTAGACATCACACATGTAGATGCCCCCTCATCAATAATACACCGAGCGACGTTGGCATTTCAGATTTTGACTGGGATTTCAAAAGCAACAGAAGCAGGAAGGGGGGGATGGTCTGAATGATGGGCATCAAAAACAATCAATTAGTCATCAGCAGGATCTACAGCACCCATGGCAGATAGTAGAGCCTTCTTTTGAGAAGGACACGACTGGAGGAGTTCCATTGTTGAAATAGCAGCAGGAGATTGTGCCAGATCATCTACTATGCTATATGAATGGGCAGCTCGACCAGAGGCAGTATTTCGGTGTAATGGGCCCTTAGGAATCTTGGTATGAACCTTAGCTTTGGGCGGAGGGATTTGCAAGGGACCATTAGGTGTCGACAGAGGCTCTATATGACCTGAAGATGGGGACTTGGGGACAGACGAAGTGGGAGGCGGGGAGTACTGACAGGACCGATTTTGAAGGTTAAGGTCGATGGTGAGAGGTTGGTCAGAGGCCATCATGAGAATCTGGTAATCGGAGGAACCAGAAGGGGAAGGTTGAGTGGTTACCAGGGCATGAGGTGATTGAGTAGCCACGAATCCTTGTTGAGGGAAAGGATCGGTAAACACAGCGGGTTGAGAAGTAGTTGTAGGGGAGGAACGTTGTCCTCGCACGGTGGCCTGAGACTCCCACATCTGTTGCATATGTGGTAATAGGGGACAATCGTGAGTGTAATTACCATAAACACCGCAACACGAACAGGGATTATTGGTGCGAAGAGGCCTGTCCGGCTTGGGTTGAGGGCCCTGTGGCTGGTTAGCAATGTTAGAATCAATACTTGGAGGATGGGATCCACGATTACCAGAGGTGGATTTATTTTGATTGCCTTTCCTCTTTCTTTGAGAAGGAAGAGAATTAGTCGCGCCCTGCTGCACAAATACTTGCCCTGGAGGGGGTAGTAGTTGTTGTTGCGGGGGTGCAAGGGAGTGAGAGGTCCAAATGCTGGAGGAGCTGGGACACCAGGCTATGGGTAAGGATAAGGGTGAGGATGGGCAACATTGAGGTAAGCAGGAGGGTGGGCAAAGGGAGGAGACATGCCATATCCTGGATACGTGCTACCTGGAGGGGGAAAAGTGCTGGAGGTGCTGGCCCCTCCCGGATGGAGACCATAGCCCATAGGAGGTTGAGCATAGGTATGGGAAAGAGTTCCAACGATACCGTCAGCAGAGTGAGATGCCCCCGGGGCATTAGTGCCACCGAGTTTGGGGAGGTCAGGAAGGACGGTATAAACATAACCAGATTGAGCATAGATAAGGTCATATTTCAAGGCTATTTGGAGGGCGGCTTCTTCGGTTTGGGGGAACTGGGATGCGACATCTTTGCTGATGGCAGGTAAGATAGAGTGAAGGAACCAGTCCATATAAACCCGATCTTCAAAGGTGGGAGCTCGACATAGGCTCCTTCTTCTCCGCCATTCCTGGCCATGAGCAGACAGGCGGGTCGAAGAGGATTGACAGAAAGAAGTCAAGAGTTCTGTACCAGTGTCGTATTGGAGAGGGAGCTGGAAATAAGATAAAAAGGCTTGGGCAATGGTCGCAAATGTGGTATGGGAAGAGGTGGTCTGATCAACATACCATTTAGAAGCTTTGCCGATAAGCGTGTGTTGGAACAATCTAAGGTGGATGGAATCATCAGTAATGGAATTGGATGAACACTACATTTGGGAAGATTAGATATGGTTGGAGGGATATTCACTAGCAAGGCCTTTGAACTTGGGAATTTCGGTGGGGAGCTTGGTTGGCATAGCAGGCCAACTAACAACGTGGCATATAGGATCATTGATCAACTGATTGAAATCGGGGAGATTGAGACCGGCCATATAATGGAGCAAAGGGACAGTTGAGGTAGTCCCCGTAGTGGTTCCATTGGAAACGGACCCAGTAGTAGAACTGGGGTTGTCGCTAGCGCTAGGCCCTGAACTAGACATGGTGAAGGTAATAGGGGGAGAACCAGGAGTAGGGGGAGAACCCGAAAAATCAGAAGAAGAGTCGGAGTTCGAACTCGGGGGAGGAATAACTCGATGACGACGGGAAGGAGGAAGTCGACCAAATGGAAACTGAGGGTGAAGGCCAAGAAGTCTCTGGGATAGACGCCTTGGAGGTGCAATGATGACGGGAAGAAGAAAAACTGACAAAGGCAGGGAGGTGCAAAATCAAGTGAGGTCAATGTCGAAACAAGGGCAGAGAGGTGCAGTTTCAATTGATTTTAAAGTCTTTTCCAGGCAGTGTTAACCAGGCTCTTCTTCACTTAGGGTCAGTGTGTGCCGTGTGTTAATTTGAATTTTTAAACCCAGACGTTTTGAGGGTAAAATAAAAAGTGTGTTGCGTAACTTGAAAATAAATCTGCAGAGAACAGTAAATAAGACTGAAATAATATAAAATTAACAACTAACAATGCATCAATCTAACCCAAGAAAGTGGGTCTCTCAAAACTAGTCTAGAAGAGGGAAAAAATCTAATCAAAACTCGCTGAAAAGAGGCCAATAGATCTAAGCTCGGGAGGGACAGGGATCTAAAGGAGAAATCTGCTAAAAAGAGGGGCAGAAAATAGCAAAGAGGCAGAGGCAAGGTTGCTGCTACAAAGGAAAGAATCAGCTAGAGGTAGAAGGGACAAGGAGGTGGCCCTAGAGGTGAACCCAAACAAAACTATATGAGGTGATTTGAAAGGGAGAAGAGTTGATCTAGAGGGATCTGAAAATGAGGTATCAGATCTGAAAAGAAGAAGGCTGAAACTCCGAAAATGCAGACGTCTGAAACAGCTGAAACTCGCCCACAAAAAGTGGAGGGTACTAAAGCCATAAGGGGAAATATTCCCACTTATTTGAGTGAAACAGATCAGAAACAGGTCTAAACGGGAAGAAACGGAGGCTGGAAAACCCTGACAAAAGCTTCAGACAAACCCAGAAAAATTGCAGAAAAAAGTGCAGGTCATAGGTTCTGACCTGTTTTCAGTCCAGGTTGTAATTTTGGGGTAGAAAAGTGTGCCCTCTAGTCTAGGTCGTAGTTTTTGGGCCAATAAGTGCGACCTGCAGATCCGGGTCTCTCGGCGGCAGATTTCAGAAAAATTTATCGTCTCAGCTGCGACTGATGTCTGTCACCTGCGCAATAGGGACAGAAACACACGGAAGTTAAAAATTTTAATTTTTGAGGGTTTTAGAGGTGAAAATCACCATAAAAATAGGAAAAACAGGAAACTAAAGAGAAACCCTAGGGTCTAAAATAGCTGGATATGCAGGAATATATAAAATGACAGCGATCGCAAAAGAAAACTCGTGTGGAGTCGCCAATTGTTAGTATGAATCTTTTGTCAGAAAAATACCACTTTAGCTACGCATAACAAATATCCCTAACATCAATTGTGGCTGCCAATATCTTTAAATCTGCAGTTAGATGATCCAAATAAAGCTGCACAAATCCAAATCTAAGCATAAAAGACGTTAAGCAGTGAAAATAAAATGTTGCTCCATGCATCCAATAGACAAGACAAGAACAATATATTTGAAAGAATTTTTTATATTAAAAGGGTCACCTGAGAGGAAAACAAGAAAGGTGTTTCCAATTCTCCTCAATGGGATGGGTTCTTGAAAGTCCTCAGTGTTTCAGATCTAAAATTTCTCTCTTGTTGGTGTAGAAAACTCAAACAAACATAGAACTCGAAGGGAGCTCACAAAGCAAATGATGGAGAATGTGACAATGATAATGGCTCAAAGTCAGACCAAGAATATAGATCCAGAGTGATCTATATTGCAATGAAAGGTGACTAATGAATGGGAAAAACCCTTCTATTTATAACAAAATATTAGGGCGGTCTAGAGCTTGGTGCATGAATAAAATATTATTAATCAAATTCTAGAACCACCTTTTAGGAATATTTTATTATATTTGTTGGAGGGGAAAGGATTTTTGACATGGGTCAATTCCTTTATTTATAAATAATAAATAAATAAATTATTTATTTATTATTTTAAGGGAATGGTGGAAATATAATTAAATGAATAATGATTTATTTAATTATTTATAAACGATTTAGTCAAATTTAACTAGGAATATTATTTAAATAAGGATTAAATAACTTATTCCTAGGAAATAATAAAATAAATAAGAATTTATTTAATTTATTTCCTTGTTTTGGGTTAAATATTACCAAGAAATATAAACAAATATAGATTTGTTTATTATTTCCTTTTGGGGTTTCCTGTTGTTGGCAATATGATGCAGAGTGTTGTCCTTGATGGCAACCCACTGAATGAAGATGAAGACATGAGATTGTTGATTTGTGTTGTCCTTGATGGCAATCCACCTGATGAAGTTATTCTTGACCTGATGGACTTGGTAAATGATGTAAATCTGATATGCAATCATGTTTGTTAGCAATATGATGCTGAGTGTTGTCCTTGAATAGCAACCCACTTGATGAAGATGATGACAACTTACTTGATGAAGTTGTGCTTGATAGAATATGTCTTGATGAACTAAATATGATGTATCTACAGTGAGTACAGAAGGCAATGAAGAAAGGAATTCAGCATGTGCTAAATCTATGGTGAAAAGAGTATGTCTCAAGGCATACGCGGATATGTCTAGGAGAAGTCGCGTATGCACGCGGGAAACAACGTGCCAAGTCGCGTATGGGCAAAAAGCGCTCATAAAGTGCAAAACCAGGGGTAACCACCATGGTATTGACCCATTGTATTGGGTAATGATTCGTCTAAATGACCCCGTCCAGGAATACCATCGGAAGTAATGTGGTTTTGGGCTCATGGTATTGAAAAAGGGAAAACCTATATAAAGAGAAGAAATTCATTGTGCAAATCATGAGTATGGGTGCAAGATGTCTGAGCTTGAATGAATACTTCTCTCTGAAGTATATCTGAATGGAAAGGGTTACAGTTGAATGATAGATCTGAATGTATGATGCACCAATGATGAAGAAGGGGATCTAGATCTGGAATGTATTTGTATCTGCTAGATCTGTTTATGGAAGGCTTAGATCCGAGATGAGGCGAACATTTGTCTGAAGTAAAAGGGTAAATCTGAACTGAATATCTGATCTGAAGAAGTGTGCTGCTCTATAATAATTGAAGATCTATACGCTAGTTCGCTCGCGCAGGAAGCGCGTACACGCGGCTCACCCATTAGTAGCGCGTACGCGCACGAAATTGTATCCGTAATATGTACGTACATATGTCGGTTTATGTGAACCATGCGCGCGTATATACGCAACATCATTGAAAGGAAAGCGCGTATGCAAACTAGGGTTTGCTGAAGTCTATGGTAAGAAATGTCTGATCTGTTCTGCTAGTTTACTGATATCTGTCAGTGAGTTATATGTATCTGTTTCATGGTTGACTGTGCTTAAAAGTATGGAAAGGGTCCAGTTTGAAAATATGATGAAATGTGGCCTGCAAGTGGTGTCCCAAAGGAAGCTTTGGATCTAGTGTGAAAATTGATGAAACGTGGTCCATAGAGGTGCTGAGGGTTGTAGCCTTCAGTCAGGGGGTTGTAGCTCCCTTCCAGGTGAGGCTGGTAAACGAGGATCGGGGGTCGTAGTTTCCTTCTCAGGAGAGTGTCGGTAAACGAGATTGGGGGCCGTAGCTCCCTTCCTGGTGAGAGGTCGGTAAACGAGTCTCTGGGTTGGAGCCCTTCCAGAGAGTCAGAAACAAGCACAGTGGGTGCCTCGCGTCGGTAGGAGTCTGCACCAGCACATATGTTGTAAGATGTTTTCTCTATAATAAAATATTGAAGGTTGAGCAACTGCAGCGGTGGTTTTCTCCTGACTTGGGTTTCCACCTAAAAATCCTGGTGTTCATGTGTGATGCTTTGTGTGATGTTTATTCTGTTGTTCCTACACATGTTTACTGTTTACTTAACATCAGATGAATGAATATTGCAAAGAACTAAGTTAATAAATATCTGCATATTTAGATCTCTGCTAATACGCGAGTTGTATGAAGGATATCCGCATGTATACGCGAGTTTACTAAAGGAAAGTAGCGTATGGGTTTTAGAGAGCGAAAAAGTAAAAAGTTTTGAATATGCAGTAAATACTGATTCACCCCCCCCCCCCTCTCAGTATTTTTCCCAACAACTTAAACAGCTTAATAAAGGTGTTTTACTAAGTTGTTTCACATAGTAAAAGCAATTTTACTTGGGGTAAAATTGGTCTTACATGGTGTACTTGGGTCCATCTAATGATAATAGCTTAGATGACCAAAAAATGGTGTAACACTCCATTCCTGACTACCCCCAATTTTCTTAATCCTTTTACTTTATACACTTTTTCATCAGATACATTGTTGTATCTTAAGAAATAATCCCTTGGTTGTGGTAAGGAATCAGTGCTCAAGACATTTCTATATATATGTCACAGAAATATAATGTCAAATGGTCTTTTCTTAATCACCTTTAGAGATTTATTATTAAACCCTCGAGAATCAAATGTAATAAATGATTCACAATGCCATTATTTTCTAATATTAAATGGAGTTGTTGAGCCCCAAGTTTGTTCTTTCTTCCATCATACTTCACCCCAATTTCTTTTGTCCATTGTTATCCCAGGCTCAAATGATCAATGAAATTAGTTAAAATTACTTTAAGAATGAATATCATGGCTAACTTGCTAAGTTTTGTGATTTTGTCATTGTAATGCATTTTGAACCGAAACTAGCTACAGAATGCAGACATTCCGTAGCTAGTTTCCAATTCTGCAGCTGTCTTCACGTTCAAGCATGTTCCAGGTGTCCTCTCAGGAAAAGCCACACATGGGTATATTCCACATCATGTCCTCAGCGTTTGTTGCTCACCATGAAGAATGAATGGAATTCTGGACGTGGTTTTGTATGTGGGAACTCACACAAGGAGGCAGACTCCTAGTAGGACAAGGACAGTCCAGATGTCCTTTGTCACTTTACGCTGCCATCTTTAGAGTTCTAGTACGATTTTGATATGAAAAGACAATGATCCCCGTATTATCACAAGTTCTGTTATGAAGATTTGTTATAAATGTACTCGGGAAACTGAGAGACAAGCTCTAGATTTTGATTAGATTTCGTGGATTGACTGCTATATTTCTGAAGACCGAGAATACTCTGTTTTAAGTTATTTTCCTTTAATGAAGAAGACAAAATTTATTTGAACGCGTTGAGTTGATCTTGAGTTAGATTTTGTGCTACTCTGGTGGTAGAGGGCCCCTGCCTCCTGAGCGGCTTTACTTTTGCAATTTAGATAAGTATCTTAGTTCGTTTTCAAGTTTTTGAAGTTTGCGTTCATAGTTAATTTCATTAGTCATTATAGCTATACTTGTTCTAAGAAACTCTTCCAAAATATCATTATAATGAATGAGAAATGGCTGTAGTGTTATAGATTTTAATTGCAATTTCTTTTGTTCATTATCACAGTTGAACTTATTCTAGTAAACTCTTCCAAAAAATCATTATGATGACTAAGGCATGACTGTGATACTGTAGGTTTCAGTTGCTTGTTTATACTAAGTAGCATAGCTGATCTTACCCTTAAAAAAGCTCTTCCAAAACATCATAACAATGGGTAGGAAATAGTTGTGATGTCTTAGTTTTTAATTGTAATTTCTTTCAGTCTTCATGTTTGCATCCATATGCATTGAATTGTACAGCCAGGATTTTTCTAACAAGTTCTTCCAAAATACCATTCATGATGAACAAAATAGGCTATAGAATCCCATAGATTAATTGCATGATAACTTATTTAGGGCACTCCGGAGTCAAATTTCATTCAATTCATGCTCTGTTATTTTGTTTCAAGTTTGATAATGGCTTGTTAGTTTAGCACTGTTTATTGTAGACTGGTAGCACTCTAGTTCAGTTTTAGCTTAGCTCACTGTATTTACATTCCACATTTATTTGTCATCCATTGCATATTAAATTACATTAGTTGTTAAACTTAAATACCACAGCCTTCATTATTTACAAAACTTATTTTGTTCCAAACCCATATTAACTCATAATCATCTGGACAGAAGATAGTATCAGTACAAGGCCTGGAGTACTTTTTCAACCTTTTTACCATTTCACAAACAAGCCTTTCCTCAAAAGACTATTCTGAAAGGAAATCTATAAATTTTGAGTGAGGTTTAGTGGTGTTAAACTAAGTTGCAGAATAGAATTAGGAGCTAGTTTTAGAGTAGAGATCTTATGATGTTACAAATGTTCTTTTCCAAATATGTTTCAGCAAATCTTTAATCATGGATGGGATGTTGTATCATTATGAGTTGATTGTTTAATTGTCTAGTTAGGAAAATTTTTATACTTAGCTGCCCATTTCTCAAGCTCTTCCAAAATACCTTTAATGAAATAATTGGACAAGTTAAGTTCATGTTGTGATTTATTTTCTTGAAGTCATTATCAAGCTTTGTATTTTTCTAAGTCATAGTTTAGGTTTGGTTCTGTCTCAGTATTTGCTTTTGTCATTTGTCATCAACAAATTAGGCTTCACTCTGTTTTTAACCAGTAGATTCTTTCCACCAGTATTTAGTTCTTTTCCTTGTGAACATAAAACCATCAAAAGACCAAAAACATCATAAAACACTAAACACAACGCAGTAAGAAACAAACACCTAGGCACATACAGTGCACCTCACTTCAGCAGTTTACCAACCCTGGTTGACAATTAAATGAACTCAATTTAGGAGACTAGGTTGAGCACAAACAGGAGTGATAAGAATAACATGAAGGAAGGAATCCCAAACTGATATGTTGTTAAATAGAATCTATCAATTTAAACTTTAGAATAATTTTAAGACAGTGGAATAGTTAAAATGAAGGAGTGCCCATTAAGGATATTTAACTCTTATTCACATATGTAAAAAGAGACCTGCAGCTTCATTACTTCATTTTATTCATAGAAAGAAAATACATAATCGAAACTGGAAAACATATCAATACCAACAGATGCAATAATCTTGATCTTCATTTATTAATCATCTGAAAATTGAGTACAAAATTTGCAGTAGTTTGAAGGTCCAAAACTCGGAACCTTTTCCTCTCAATTATTTTTCTTTAAATACAATGTAAAGAAGTTTGTAACTGTTGAAACTACTCCTAACTATTCAAACTACTTGAAACTTCTTAAACTACCTATTACATATCATCGAAATGTCTTATTACAATTACATTATCTTAAAAGAGATAAAATAAAACTTAAATCCTATTCTATTTGTTGAATATGAACTGGTCTCCCTGCTATTGTATTCTCTTGATTTTTTGACTTGTCTTTCTTTGAAGTTGAGGGATATTTAGGTAGAAAAGTCATCAGGGCTCTACATTTATTCCACACCTCAATGTTTGTATTTAGTGAATTGATCTGCCTGTGCCTCCATGCTAGCCTTCATCTTTTGATTTCTTTCAGCAATCTAAGAAAATACTTGTTTAATCAAGGGTACTTGTTCCTGAGCATCTTCATGTCTTCTTGGTGAGGCTGGGACATTTTTCTCATCTCCTAGTTGAAGTGAGAAACCAGGTTGAGCACCTGCTAAGTCTTCATTGAAATTTATTCTCTTCTCGGCTCTTTGATCTTCATCTTCTGAATCAACCACTGCTTCTTTAATCCTCTTGCTAGATTTCTCATATATGGAAGGAGTTTATATATTTGAGCCAAAAAAACCTACAAAACCCTTATTTTCTAGCTTCTCT
Source organism: Pinus albicaulis (assembly GCA_034641835.2). Classification (NCBI taxonomy): domain Eukaryota; kingdom Viridiplantae; phylum Streptophyta; class Pinopsida; order Pinales; family Pinaceae; genus Pinus; species Pinus albicaulis. The sequence continues at coordinate 44,613,381 of CM076582.1, read as the reverse complement.
ATGTCAGGTCTGCTTTCATGAACAAATGTTGAATAGTCATTTTCAATTCTCCTATTTGAAATCACTTTATGGGGGTAATAAGCCCACTTATCTCCTAACAACAAGTGCATTCCATCTAACATCATATTGACTTCATCATCTGCCTATCTCATATTGACTATAGACGGACCCATAGACATAGGTAGCTTAAACATATGACCCTTTTTCATAGGCACAAAATGTATTTGGTCAGCATTTAAACTCTACCAAATGAACTCCAAAGCAAATAATCTCATAGGGACAAATACAGAAAGTCTATATGGTTCTACCCCAGCCCCAGAAAGTCTAATCTCTGAATAGTCTTCAAAAACATACCAATCTCCAAACTTACAATTTGTTCCCAACTGTAGGAACTCTTGAGCCTTTGGCAAGAAGCATGGGGGAGAAACCCCATTCAAAATTTTATATGCAATAGACATAAAATGATTTGAAAAATCAAACAGACCCTCCTCATTATGTTCTTCTCTTACTACATATGTCCAAAACACTATTGACTGCCTCTTTTTATTTACATCCATGATATTTAACCCCAAATGCAATAATTCTCCAACATTTTGATATAAAAGGAGGTAAATGATAAGAGATGGGAACCTGAATGACCCAGTGAGTAATAAACTCATGAGTTGAGTATTGACAACTTCTTGCCAATATGAAGGAATATCCAGCACTACCCCTGGCTTCATCATCAATGCAAGCATTCCCAGAACTGATTTTTCAATTGTGTTGTCGTCTTCTTTTCCCAATATCTTTGAAATACACCTCAACATCAGTCAGACTTCTGCATCAAAAACATCCATGGAAAATTATTTGTTTTCAGGTACAAATTGCTTCGTATCTAGCTTCAGGAAAAATACAAACTGATTGAATTCTTGACCTGCAAGACTATCATAATGTGTTATCAATGAATCATCAGTGAATTGGACATAGGATTCTAACTCTGGGTAACATAGAGCTTAACGAATTAACAGGGCTAATACTTGCAAGACATTCTCTCCTACACAATTCATTATAAAACATTTGCCTAGGTACATAACAAACACTAGCCAGTGCACAAACTTAGGAAAAAGTTGCATTCTTGGAATACATGCAGACAATACAACTGTTTTTGCCATGGCGGAGAAAATTTGACATTTTTTATCATTTAGACAGGCCTGTTGAAAGAATTGGAGGTGATTTAAAGAGCAGACAGTGTCTCGGATATCCCTATCAGTGTCCATAAGAGGAATATGGTTGGATGAGCCAGACAGAGATGAAAGCTTGGCCATAATTCTGATTAGGGTGGTGAACAATGACAAGGTGGCGGATAGCAATGAAAGACCTAGGCGCAATCGAATTGAAAATTATATAGAAACAACAATAACCTTTCGAAAAAAGGAACAAATTTTAAATAGGTGGCGTGGGGCTTATGAATTTAATGCTGATTTGACATGCCAAAAGACCGTTAAACAGTATCATGACATGGCTGATATTTGTCTCCAACCAGCAGCTTACGTCATTGCGGGAGGCTCAAAGGTACGACGAGCTTGTCGAGGTCATGCCCCTGTAGTTAATCCTGACCACATTTCTTGATCGGCTCCGCAGTCAACGAGGTCAACTTCAGAGGCACCCTCCTCGTTAACCCGTGTGTTAAATGTGCCCGCAGTTTGCCGCTTTTATTTCCTGTCAAACAAATCTTTGGATCTCGCTCATGAACTTGCTCGTTATTTAACTGAACGCTAGGACCCACCTTCATGAATAGTTTAAAATATTAAACTTTAAAATTATACAAAATATTACATCTCTGAGTTAAAGTACGATAAACTTATACTTTAACATACATTTTCTTGTTTTTCCTTTTCTTTTCTTTTTTTTGAAAAAATTAAAATTAAAATAAAGGATATTGTGAATGAGCCACAACATTTGGCTCCACCTAGGGATAGTGTTTCTTTCCACGAAACACTAAGAACTATAGATTAGTGCCTTCACTTCGGTAATGGAGTCAAATGTTGTTTGATGAAATATGAACAATGATAAAATTGAATATGTATAATGGTGGACCATAAAATCTCAATGTTGGAAATAATGTTTTAGATACTGCCTATTCACAGGCAGCTCCATTGTTTCTCCATCAATATTCTCCAGCATGAATGTTTTATTTGATCTATCCTCAACAATCTTATATGGGCCATACCAGAGTGGATCAAACTTACCATGCTTTCCCTTCTCTTCTCTTCTGGTATCCCATCTTAATACCAAATCTCTAGTTTGAAAAATAATATCTTTTTCTTTTCTATCAAAAATTTACTTCATCTTTTCTTGGTAGGTGATCAAATTATCTCTGACTATGTTCCTGCTCTCACTTGATTCTATAACCTCGTTTAGCCTTCTCGTCAATGCATTAGGTTCTTCTTGTGCTTCTTAAAGAAAAGAGATCACTGGTCAAGCCAACTGAGTAGGAAATAAATCTTGAGTGCCATAAACCAGTTCATAAGGAGACTTGTCTGTATATCTTCTAGTAGTCACTCTTACTGCCAAAAGAGCAAATGTCAATTTTGAATCCCAATTTTTTTTATTTTCATTAATTGTCTTCTTCAAGATCTTAACCAATTTCTTTTTGCAAGATTCAGCTAGCCCAATCCCTTGAGGATGATATGCTATAGAATGGGACAAAATGACATTATATGTTTGACAAAAATTAATGAATTTGACTTAATTGAATACATGGGAATTTTCAGTTAAAACCTTGATTGGACACCCAAACCTACTAAAGATGTTTTCTTCCAGAAAATTCATTACTACCTGATCATTTTCCTTTCTGGTAGGTATTTCCTCCACCCACTTTGTGAAATAATTAGTGGCAGTCAAGATCCACTTGAACTGCCCACTTAATGGTGGATTGATTTCCCCAATAAAATCTAATCCCCATTGCCTAAAGGGTTCTTCAACAAACATTGGGAGAAAAGGTAGAGGAGCTAACCTTTTCTTTTCTGCAAACAATTTACATTTATGGCAACTTCTAACCAGCCTATATACATCAACAAAAAAGGAGGGTCAGTAAAAACCTGATTTGAGGATTTTATGAGTAGTAACCTTCCAACTATAATGGCCTCCACATATATTTTCATGATAATCTTTTATAACTTCCATTGATTCTCCTTCTGTCAAACACAACAAAAAAATGCAAGCAGGATCCTTCCAATACAACTTAGCATCAATTATGACATATGGCTAAGATTTGAGATTAAGAGCTCTGTATTTTGTTCTTTTCAGTGTGATTGGGCAAGAGAAAAAACATAAGTAATGAACAGTATCCTTATACCAATTAGAACATAGGAACTTGTATTTAATTGTTGTCTTTGTACTGTTTTGATTGCTTTCATCAGCAGCTTCATCTAAAGGTGCCAGCAAATTAATTCCCTAGGCTTGAAAATTTGAATCTGTCAATAGCTTTTCCAAACCTTGACCTTTGACCAATTTGGTAGGTTTGATATCTAAATCATATTCTTGGATATTAGCTATCCATTTTCCTCTTTTAACTTCCACGTCACTATGAATCAACACATCCTTCATAGCAGAGTTAGGCACATAAGAAACTATTCGAGACTACAACAAATAAGTCTGGAATGCTTTTAATGCTTTAACTAAAGCATACACATGTTTTTCCAAAATTTTGTATTTAATTTCAACATCCCTAAGAAATTTACTGAAAAATGCCACGGGTTGCTCTTTGCCCTCTTCATTCTTCTACAAAAGCACAGCAGCAATGGTAGTAGGTGATGCAAATGAAAATATTTGAAAAGGATTTTGATAATCTGGACTGATCAAAACACGAGCTTCCTAAAGAGATTTAATCCTAGCAAACGATTCTCTAGCATCCTTGTCCCATTTTACTTCAGCATATTTGTTATGTTCCTGACAATTTCAACATAATTTGGGACAAATCTTCTAAGGAAATTTATTTTTCCTAGAAATCTCTGAATATCCTTTTTACTCTTGGGCAAAGGAATTGTCTGGATAGCTTCAACTCTTACTGGATCAATTTTCACTCCCTGAATTGAAACTATATGCCCTAACAACTTTCCTTCCTCCAAAGAAAACAAGGATTTTTTGGGATTCAATGAAAACCCAAAATTTCTGCATTTCAAGAAAGCCTTTTGCAAATGCTCCAAGTGTTCATCATCTGAACCTAAAAAAATGGTCACATCATCCAAATATATGACTACAAACTTATCAAGCACAAATGCTATATCCATTGCCCTTTGAAAAGTAGCACATGTGTTCATAAGGCCAAATGGCATCCTGGCATACATGAACGTCTCCCAAGGTGTGGTAAAATTTGTTTTCTTCTAATCTTCTTTTTCAACAACTACTTGGTTGTACCCGGAGAAACCATCAACCATAGACAATCTCCTGTCACTTTCTATAAAACGTGGTCCATCTTAGGCAAAGGATAATTGTCTTTAAGTGATGCTCTATTTAAATTCCTGAAGTCAACACATAGCCTTATCTCTCCATTATTTTTCCTCACGGGAACTAGGTTAGAAACCCAGTCTAAATATCTGAGTGGTACTATAATTTTTTCTTGCAACAATTTCTTCACTTCCTTTTCAATCGGAGCAAGGAGCAATGGATTGTTCTGCCTAAGTTTCTGTCAGTGAGGCTTGACCCCATCCTTCAATCATATCTTGTGTTGAATAATATCCAGATCATATGTTTTCAAATCCTCATAGGACCATGCAAATACATCCATATATTTTTTGAAAATATCAATGTACCTTTCTTTATAATTCTTAGGGACTCCTTTGAATAACTTGAATACCTTGGGCTCCTGTTGAGTTCCCATATTACAAGCTTCCATCTCACCCTCTTGAGGTACCTTCTTTTGATCCAGTGCTACATCATTTGAATCAAACAACCTTTCAAGAGGAACTAATACTTTGGGAAATATATTGTCTTTCAACTGGATTATTTTTTGATCACCTATTAATTGCTTAATATTTTTAAAGTCTTCATTCTGATCAATTTGTTCACTTTCTTGATCTATTTCACTATCTTCAAAGTTTTCAATCATTGTCAGGAAATGATTTATCTGCTCATCATCTTCAAAGACCTGCCAGTGCTTAACATTGTCAGAGATTGAGGTTCTATGCCTCAACTCAACCTCATACCTCAGTTTCGGATTGATGGGTGGCTTGAAAGTACTAGCTGCAACTGCCAGTGAATCTACCATTCTGTTTTCTTCTCTTGGAATGAATTGAAGATTCAAAGCTTCAAAATAATTCTTAATCAGGTCCCATACTTCATTCCTATATGATCTCAACCTTGGATGTTTAGTTTGACAAAGATTTTTAATCTGTCTTATAATCAACTCAGAATCACAAAAAATGGAAATACAATGGATTCCCATTGTTTAGCAGTTTGAAGACTCAAAATTAATGCCTCATACTCATCTACATTATTTTTTTATTCAAATTCAAGTTTAAAAGAAAAAGGCAAAATATTACTTTCTGGAGATATCAGTAAAAATACAGCTGCTGTGTCATCTTTTGAATAGGCACCATCAAAAATACACTTCCAAATTTTGTTTGAACCCGGCTCATTATTTATAATTGCTTAAGAGAGTTGCTTCTCTAACTCTTCAGCAAAAATCTGCATCTTCATGCAGTATAAAACAAGAAATATTTTCCTTCTCTTGTCCATATATAGGGTAATTTCTTTCATCTTTCTTTGTGGTAGTTTTAACAAATCTTGTTTCTCTGTATAACCTTCTTTCTTCCCCATTGAACACAGGAATAATAGCATATGTGAAGTCCAATTTTACTCCAAGATTTTCTCCCCAAGATCTAGACAAAAGCATACCAAATCTGTTGAGATTCAACAAGATGATGAAGCTTAGTGAAAATTAGTCACCTTCACTAAGTGGGCCCGCAGGCTATTTTTAGGAGCAAGTCTATTTTTAGACTATGTCTATTTTTAGACATGGTGATCATATTTCAGAAGTTGCAGGATGTTGTTTGTGGATGGTTGGTCAAGTTGGAAAAATAGATGAAATTCTATTTTTAGAATATTGGGCGAAGTCTATTTATAGATCGTCGATCTAAAAATAGATGTGTCGATTATTATTAGCCCTTAATAATAATCAGACTCTAAATATCAACTTATTCTCTTGGAGCACTTTATTTCAGTATACAGATTTGGAAAATCAGTGGGCTGAAGGAATTATGCAATTCCTATGGTTTACTGGTGTTTCATGCATGGAGGACTTAGTTAGAACTAAAGTGGAAAAGTTATGACAGAGTTGGAAGAGTAGTTCATGGAGTTGTTATTCAGTTTAACTCAGTTAATGGAGTTAAACTCAGTTGAGCTAGTTGTATCTAGTCTAACTAAATAATACACTAGTGAGAGTTAAGTGAATTAATTAGTTAATTAATTCACAAATATTAACTCACTAATAACAGAAACAGCAGTTAACTACAGTGCATGTCAGTTCCAGTGCAGACCTAGTGGAGAGGTAGGTGAAAGGGTAAGATGGACTATATGTTGTGACTATAGTGATGCATTGATTGCATCACACACACATTGGAGTTTCCAATGAGGATTGTGCAGTCAAGGAAAGGTAGATTCTAATTCATTCAGGGGTCCTCTTCAGCAGGGATTGCGCAGTGGAGGCAGGCTAATAGGTGGCAAGAAATCAATGCATGGATTTGCAGATTTCTTCTTGTTAGTGTGTGACGATTGATTGTACTGAGAGCTTGATGTACTAAGATTTGTATGAGATTGTTACATGATCTCCATGATACATAATATATGATAGTTGGGGTTTTTAGCTTCAGGCTTTCCCATTAAACAATTGTGTTATGTGTGATTTTTTTTATTGCTTCATGTGTTGCAATTGAGTTTTTAAATTTCCGCAAAAGATTAACAGTGGAAGGATTCTGTATTTAGCAAGAAGATAAATATTTTTAGATTAGGAGAATCTGGATATATACATGTATATGTTATATAATTTATACATGGTATCAGAGCAGTGTTAATTGTTGAAGATTGCAATTGTGAAGAATTGTTGAGTTTGTGCTAGTGGACAATTCGAATTTGCTACAGAAATTTCTTGGTGCGACAATTGAGTATACATTGAAATGTATTTCAATGGGTTGCGATTGGAGTATGCCCTTGAGGGCAGCTCGAATTACATAGCCTAGAAGGATAGGATGGATGCGGTGTTGCAAGATAATGGACTGAAGGAGTTCATCGATAGCGATGTTCCTAAGCCTGCTTCTAGCGATGCTGCATTACTTGACGCATGGCAAAAGAAGGTAGCAAAGACAAGAAGAATTATGTTGGAAGGTGTGAAGGACCATATTGTGTCCAGCCTTCATGGTAAATCCACTCCATTTTCAATGTGGAAGGCTTTGACAGATTTTTTCCAAAGAAGCAACGACCAGAGGAAGTTGGCGCTGAAAAAGAAGTTCAGAAAAATAGAAATCGAGAATGGCGACAGTATTTCAAAATATCTCATGAATTTTGTCCACTGTAGGGATGAACTGGGAAATCTGGGGATTATTTTTGATGATTATTACTTGGTGATCTTGGCTCTCCTTGGGCTTCTGATGATTTGGCATAGCTACGAAGACTCTGTCAATGGACGGGAGAAACTACCGGGTTGGGAGCAACTTTGGTCGGATCTTGTGTAGGAGGAGATAAGGTGAAGTACCAGGGATGGCTCTTCATTGAAGAATGAAGTTGAAGAGAATTTTTCTTTGGCTGCCAAAGCAAGGAAAGGGAAAGGGAAGAAATTCTCTTCAAAATTCGAGGCTAAAGGTAAGAAGCAGGATTTGTCCAAGGTGAAGTGTTTTCACTGTCACGAACATGGACATTTCTCCACTAACTGCCCACAGAAGAAGAAGAACAAGAAGGTTGTTGGAGCTGCAGCGGGTGAGGCATTAGCCTCACAATTTGAACTTGATTTCTCTTTGATTGCATGCTTGGTTTCAAGCTTAATGGGATCGGTGTGGTATCTTGATAGTGGTGCGTCTTTCCATATGACGGGAGACAATGAGTTTTTTAGTGACTTGGAGGAGAAGGATCTCCAAATGCATATAGAGATGGGCGACGATGGTTGATATAGTGAGACCATAATTGGGACCATTACCTTTGAGAGGGAGTCAGCTAAACCATTTCTGTTGAAAGATGTTATGCATGTTCCAGGTCTGAAGAACAACTTGGTCTCGGTCGCAATGTTGGAAGACAAAGGTTATGACGTTGTTTTCAGCGAGGGAAAAGCTTTCCTGCAACATAAAACAACGGTTCAAACCAAGAGGATAGGGATTCAAGTTAAGAATATCTACAAGCTAGAGGTAGATGGCTGTGCTATAATGATGGGAAAAGCAAAATAAATGGTGAGCCGGGATGAGGGCGAATTATGGCACAGGATATTGAGCCATCTTCATCATGGCGCTTTGAATATTTTGCAACAGATTTCTACTGGACTTCCCAAGGGTACTCTTGCATAGTCAAATCAGTGCAAGGGATGTACTATGGGTAAGTTTGTGAAGACCACCTTTCATGAGAAGGAGAACTATGCTTCGGTGATCCTCAAGAGAATTCACACGGACGTGTGTGGACCTTTCTCGGTCGCTTCAACAGCAAAACATAGGTATTATGTTATATTTTTTGATGACTATTCTTGTAGATGTTGGATCTTCTTCATGCAGAAGAAGAGTGAAACATTCTCAAAGTTCTATGAGTTTAAAGCATTGGTGGAGAAGGAGTCGGGGAAGCATGTGAAAGCTCTACGAAGCGATAATGGTGGTGAATATATCTCGAACAAATTCAAAGACTTCTGTAGCAAAGAAGGAACTCGAAGAGAACTCGCACCGCCTCATAACCCCCAGCAGAATGGGGTCGTGGAGAGGAAGAAAAGAATGATTGTGGGTGTTGCACGAGCTATGCTGCATGACCACGACCTACCAATGCACTTGTGGGCAGAAGCATGCAACACTGCAGTTTATGTGAAAAACCGTTATCCTTATAGAGTACTTGGCATGAGTACACCTGAAGAAGATTTTACTGGTAAGAAGCCTGATATTTCTCATTTGAAGATTTTTGGCTCATCTGTTTACATTCATGTGACAAAGGACGCCAGGAAGAAGCTGGAGCCGACTGCAGAAGTTGGGAATATTTTTGCGCGCGTAAACACCCCATAATTATCGTGTGTATTTTCCAAACAGTCGAATGACTGTGGTGCGACGGGATATAAAATTCAATGAGGTGAAAGCCATGAAGTTGTCGCTTGAGAGGGAGCTACACTTGCATGTAGAGGAGGAACTTCTTGTTCCCAAAGATAAGCCTCTAGATGTGGATCAGCCACAGGAGGAGATTCATGGAGTGGAGGAGTCCACTCATGCAAATCCAAACATCAAAACTAGCAGAAAGCGTACCACAAAAGCTGAGATACTGAAGCTTGATGTGGCACAGAATGTAGGAGTCCCTGCATCACATTTCAAATAGAGACAGTCACCTAACCGATTTATTGGATACATGGCTCTCATGAGCAAGTGTATCATGACAGAGCCATCTTGTTTTTAAGAAGCAGTGCAGGATCCCACATGGGTAGATGCCATGGTGGAGGAGTATGACTCCATTGTCAGAAATAGTGCTTGGGAGATTGTTCCAAGGCCAGTGGGTAAATCAGTTGTAGGATGACGATGGATCTACAAGATAAAGCAAGTTGTTGATGGGAGCGTCGAGAATTATAAGGAAATATTTGTTGCCCAAGGCTTCTCACAGATCGAGGGAATTGATTATGAAGAAACCTTTGCACCTGTCGCATGGTATTCTTCCATAAGCACCATCCTTGCTCTCTCAGCGCAAATGGGTTGGCGCATTCATCAGATGGATGTGAAGACTATGCTCCTTAATGGGATCATTGAGGAAGAGGTGTACATTGAGAAACCTGAAGGATTTGAGATCTTCAACAGCGAGTCACATGTGTGCAAACTCAAAAGAGTGTTGTATGGGCTGAAGCAAGCACCACGTGCTTGGTACACATGAATCGACAGCTATTTCACTGGACTTGGCTTCACCAAGGGTGAGGCGGATGCAAACCTGTACCAAATTGTGGTGGAGGGTAAGCTTTTAATCATTGTTCTTTATGTTGATGATTTAATACTAACAGGTGATGAGCAGTTGATACACTCATGCAAGGCAGATCTTGCAAAGGAGTTTGAGATGAAGGATTTGGGCCTCCTTCATTATTTCCTTGGATTAGAAATATGGCAGCGGGAAGGTGAACTGTTTGTGTCTCAAGGCAAGTATGCTCGGGATATACTTGATAAGTTTCACATGCAAGATTGCAAGCCTATTGACACTCCTCTTCCAGGAAATTGGAGGAAAGAGGATGCTACATCGGCAGAGGTAGTGGATGCCACTATTTATCAACAATTGGTGGGTTCGCTCATGTATTTAGCTAATACAAGACCAGACATATGCTATGTGGTGAACCAACTTTCACAAGCGATGGTTAAGCCTAGCAAGCTCTTTTGGAAGGCAGGACAGCATGTCCTGAGGTATCTCAAGGGCACATTTGAGTATGGATTATGGTACAGACAGACGGATGAGATGAAGTTGCATGGCTTCATGGATGCAGATTGGGCAGGCAGCCCATCGGACAAAAAGAGCACATCAGGAATGGTTTTCAGTATCAGATCTAAATAATTTTCTTGGTATAGCAGGAAACAAATATCCATGGCACTCATTTCAGCGGAAGCAGAATACATGGCAGCAAGTCAAGCTGCATGTGAGGCTATCTGGATGAGGAAGATCCTGGTCGGTTTGTTCGGTTCACATTTATATCCTACAATGATACATTGTGATAATCAGAGTTGCATTAAACTCTCGATTAATCGTGTTTTTCATGATAGATCTAAACATATTGATATTCGGTATCATCATATCAGAGATTGTGTGCAGCGGAAGATCATGTTGCTTCAGTACATTCCTACAGAAGATTAGGATGCAGACATTCTGACGAAGGTGCTCAGCAGGAACAAATTCGAATACCATAGAGGCAGGATCGGGGTGAAGGATAATCCCTATCTTGTTGAGAGGGAGTGTTGAGATTCAACAAGATGATGAAGCTTAGTGAAAATCAGTCGCCTTCACTAAGTGGGCCCGCAGGCTATTTTTAGGCGCAAGTCTATTTTTAGACATGGTGATCATATTTCAAAATTTGCAGGATGCTATTTGTGGATGGATGGTCAATTTGGAGAAATAAATGAAATTATGTTTTTATAATATTGGGATAATTCTATTTATAGATCATTGATCTAAAAATAGATGTGTCGATTATTATTAGCCCTTAATAGTAATCAGACTCTAAATATCAACTTATTCTCTTGGTGCACTTTATTTTAGTATACAGATTTGGAAAATCAGAGGGCTGAAGGAATTACACAATTCCTAGGGCTTATTGGTGGTTCATGTATGGAGGACTTAGTTAGAACTAAAGTAGCAAAGTTATGACAGAGTTGGAAGAGTAGTTCATGGAGTTGTTATTAAGTTTAACTCAATTAATGGAGTTAAACTCAGTTGAGCTAGTTGTATCTAGTCTAACTGAATGATACACTAGTGAGAGTTAAGTGAATTAATTAGTTAATTAATTCACAACTATTAACTCACTAACAACTAAACAGAAACAACAGTTAACTACAGTGCATGTCAGTTCCAGTGGAGACCTAGTGGAGATGTAGGTGAAAGGGTAAGATGGACTATCTGTTGTGACTATAGTGATGCATTTATTGTATCACACACACATTGGAGTTGCCAATGAGGATTGCCCAGTCAAGGCAAGGTAGATTTGAATTCATTCAGGGGTCTTCTTCGAAGGGGATTGCGTAGTGGAGGCAGGCTATCAGGTGGCAAGAAATCAATGCATGGATTTACAGATTTCTTCTTGTTAGTGTGTGACGATTGATTGTACTGAGAGCTTGATGTACTAAGCTTTGTATGAGATTGTTACATGATCTCCATGATACATAATATATGATAGTTGGTGTTTTTAGCTTCAGGATTTCCCTTTAAAAAAATGTGTTATGTGCGATTGTTTTTATTGCTTCATGTGTTTGAAATTGAGTTTTTAAATTTCCACAAAAGATTAACAGTGGAAGGATTATGTATTTAGCAAGAAGATAAATATTGTTAGATCAGGAGAATCTGGATATATACATGCATATGTTATATAATTTCTACATGGTATCAGAGCAGTGTTAATTCTTGAAGATTGCAATTGTGAAGAATTGTTGAGTTTGTGATGGTGGACAATTCGAATTTGCTGCAGAAATTTCTTAGTGCGACAGTTGAGTATACATTGAAATGACTTTCAATGGGTTGCGATTGGAGTATGCCCTTGAGGGCAGCTTGAATTACATAGCCTAGAAGGATAGGATGGATGCGGTGCTAGAATATAATGGACTGAAGGAGTTCATCGATAGCGATGTTCCTAAGCCTGCTTCTAGCGATGCTGCATTACTTGACGCATGGCAAAAGAAGGTAGCAAAGACAAGAATAATTATGTTGGAAGGTGTGAAGGACCATATTGTGTCCAGACTTCATGGTAAATCCACTCCATTTTCAATGCGGAAGGCTTTGACAGATTGGTTCCAAAGTAGCAACGACCAGCGGAAGTTGGCACTGAAAGATAAGCTCAGAAAAATAAAAATGGAGAAGGGCGACAGTATTCCAAAATATCTCACAAAGTTTGTCCACTGTAGGGATGAACTAGAAAGTGTGGGGATAATTGTTGATGATGATGACTTGGTGAGCTTGGCTTTCCTTGGGCTTTCGAAGAGTTGGCATAGCTACGAAGACTTTGTCAATGGACGAGAGAAACTACTGGGTTGGGAGCGACTTTGGTCGGATCTTGTGCAAGTGGAGATAAGGCAAAGTACCAAGGATGGCTCTTCATCGAAGAATGAAGTTGAAGTGAATTGTGCTTTGGCTGCCAAAGCAAGGAAAGGGGAGGGGAATAAATTCCCTTCAAAATTCGAGGCTAAAGGCAAAAAGCAGAGTTTATCCAAGTTGAAGTGTTTTCACTATCACGAACATGGGCATTTCGCCACTAACTGCCCACAAAAGAAGAAGAACAAGAAGGTTGTTGGAGCTGTAGCGGGTGAGGCCTTAGCCTCGCAATTTGAACTTGATTTCTCTTTGATCACATGCTTGGTTTCAAGCTCAATGGGATCGGTGTGGTATCTTGATAGTGGTGCGTCTTTCCATATGACAAGAGACAAGGAGTTGTTTAGTGACTTGGAGGAGAAGGATCTCCAAATGCATATAGAGATGGGTGACAATGGTTGATACAGTGCGACCAAAATTGGGACCATTACCTTTGAGAGGGAGTTAGGTAAACCATTTTTTTTTAAAGATGTTATGCATGTTCCAGGTCTGAAGAAGAACTTGGTCTCGGTCGCAATGTTGGAAGACAGAGGTTATGACATTGTTTTCAGCGAGGGAAAATCTTTCCTGCGACATAAAATAACGAGTCAAACCAAGAGCATAGGGATTCGAGTTAAGAATCTCTACAAGCTGGAGGTAGATGGTTGTGCTGCAATGATGGGCAAAGCAGAAGAAGTGGTGAGCTGGGATGAGGGCGAATTATGGCACAGGAGATTGGGCCATCTTCACCATGGCACTTTGAAGATTTTGTAGCAGATTTCTACTGGAATTCCCAAGGTTACTCTTGAGCAGTCAGATCAGTGCAAGGGATGTACTATGGGTAAGTTTGTAAAGACCACCTTTCATGAGAAGGAGAATCGTGCTTCGGTGATCCTGGAGAGAATTCACATAGACGTGTGTGGACCTTTCTCGATTGCTTCAATAGAAAAACACATGTGTTATGTTATATTTGTTGATGACTATTCTCGTAGATTATAAAAAGTGGTGGAGAAGGAGCCGAGGAAGAAAGTGAAAGCTCTATGGAGCGATAATGGTGGTGAATATATCTCAAACGAATTCAAAGACTTCTGTAGCAAAGAAGGAATTTGAAGAGAACTCATAGCGCCTCATAACCCACAACAGAATGGGGTCGTAGAGAGGAAGAACAGAATGATCGTGGGTGTTTCACGAGCTATGCTACATAACCAGGGCCTACCGATGCACTTGTGGGTGAAAGCAGGCAACACTGCGGTTTATGTGCAAAACCATTATCCTCATAGAGTACTTGGCATGAGTACACCTGAAGAAGCTTTTACTGGTAAGAAGCCTGATATTTCTCATTTGAAGATTTGTGGCTCATCTATTTACATTCATGTGGCAAAGGACGCCATGAAGAAGCTAGAGACGACTGCAGAAGTTGGGATATTTGTGGGGTACACATAAACACCCCTTAATTATCGTGTGTATTTTCCAAACAGTCGAATGATTGTGCTGTGACGGGATATAAAATTCAATGAGGTGAAATCCATGAAGTTGTCGCTTGAGAGGGAGCTACACTTGCATGTAGAGGATGAACTTCTTGTTCCCAAAGATGAACCTCTAGATGTGGATCAGCCACAGGAGGAGATTCATGGAGTGGAGGAGTCCACTCATGTAGACCCAAACATCAGAACTAGCAGAAAGCGTACCATAGAAGCTGAGATACTGAAGCTTGATGCGGCACAAAATGTAGGAGTCCCTACATCAGAGCGCAGACATAGACAATCACCTAACTGATTTACTGGATACATGGCTCTCATGAGAAAGTGTATCGTGGCAGAGCCATTTTATTTTAAAGAAGCAGTGCAGGATCCCACATGGGTAGATGCCATGGTGGAGGAGTATGACTCCATTGTCAGAAAAAATGCTTGGGAGATTGTTCCAAGGCTGGTGGGTAAATCAGTTGTAGGATCAAGATGGATCTACAAGTTAAATTAAGCTGTTGATGGGAGCGTCGAGAAGTATAAGGTGATATTTGTTTTCAGGGGCTTCTCACAGATCGAGGGGATTTATTATGAAGAAACATTTGCACCTGTCGCATGGTATTCTTCCATAGGAACCATCCTTGCTCTCTTAGCGCAGATGAGTTAGCGCATTCATCAGATGGATGTGAAGACTGTGTTCCTTAATGAGATCATTGAGGAAGAGGTGTACATTGAGCAACCTGAAGGATTTGAGATATTCAGCAGCGAGTCGCATGTGTGCAGACTCAAAAGAGATTTTTATGGGCTGAAGCAAGCACCACGTGCTTAGTACACACGAATCGACAGCTATTTCACTGGACTTGACTTCACCAAGAGTGAGGTGCATGCAAACCTGTACCAAATTGTGGTGGAGGGTAAGATTTTAATCATTTTTCTTTATGTTGATGATGAGCAGTTGATACACTCATGCAAGGCAGATCTTGCAAAGGAGTTTGAGATGAAGGATTTGGGCCTTCTTCATTATTTCCTTGGATTGGAAATATAGCAGCGGGAAGGTGAACTGTTTGTGTCTCAAGGCAAGTATGCTCGGGAGATACTTGAGAAGTTTCACATGCAAGGCTACAAGCCTATTGACACTCCTCTTCCAGGAAATTGGAGGAAAGAGGATGCTACATCGACAGAGGTAGTGGATGCCACTATTTATCGACAGTTGGTGGGTTCACTCATGTATTTAGTTAATACAAGACGAGACATATGCTATGCAGTGAACCAGCTTTCACAAGTGATGGCTAAGCCTAGCAAGCTCTTTTGTAAGGCAGGCAAGCATGTCCTGAGGCATCTTAGGGGCACATCTGAGTATGCCTTATGGTACAGAAAGACGGATGAGGTAAAGTTCAATGGCTTCACGAATGCAGATTGGCCAGGCAGCCCAACGAACAGAAAGAGCACATCAGGAGGGGTTTTCAGTATCAGATCTACAACAGTTTCTTAGTACAGCAGGAAACAAAGATCCATGGCACTCAGTTCAGCGGAAGCATAATACATGGCATCAATTCAAGCTGCATGTGAGGCTATCTGGATGAAGAAGATCCTGGTCGGTTTGTTCGGTTCACATTTAGATCCTACAGTGATACATTGTGATAATTGGAGTTGCATTAAACTCTCGATTAATCCTATGTTTCATGATAGATCTAAACATATTGATATCCGATATCATCATATCAGAGATTGTTTGCAGCGGAAGATCTTGTTGCTTCAGTACATTCCTATGGAAGATCAGGATGCAGACATTCTGACAAAGGTGCTCGGTAGGAGAAAATTCGAATACCATAGAGGCAGGATCGAGGTGAAAGATAATCCCTATCTTGTTGAGAGGGAGTGTTGAGATTCAACAAGATGATGAAGCTTAGTGAAAATCAATCAGCTTCACTAAGTGGGCTCGCAGGCTATTTTTAGGCACAAGTCTATTTTTATACTATGTCTATTTTTAGACATGGTGATCATATTTCGGAATTTGCAGGATGTTATTTGTGGATGGTTGGTCAAGTTGGAAAAATAGATGAAATTATATTTTTAGAATATTGGGCGAATTCTATTATAGATCATCGATCTAAAAATAGATGTGTCGATTATTATTAGCCCTTAATAATAATCAGACTCTAAATATCAACTTATTCTCTTGGAGTACTTTATTTCAGTATACATGTTTGTAAATCAGTGGGCTGAAGTAATTACGCAATTCCTAGGGTTTACTGGTGGTTCATGCATGGAGGACTCAGTTAGAACTGAAGTGGAAAAGTTATGACAGAGTTGGAAGAGTAGTTCATGGAGTTGTTATTCAGATTAACTCAGTTAATGGAGTTAAACTCAGTTGAGCTAGTTGTATCTAGTCTAACTGAATGATACACTAGTGAGAGTTAAGTGAATTAATTAGTTAATTAATTCACAACTAGTAACTCACTAACAACTAGTGCATGTCAGTTCCAATGGAGACCCAGTGGAGAGGTAGGTGAAAGGGTAAGATGGACTATCTGTTGTGACTATAGTGATGCATTGATTGCATCACACACACATTAGAGTTGCCAATGCGGATTGTGCAGTCAAGGAAAGGTATATTTGAATTCATTCAGGGGTCTTCTTCGGCAGGGATTGTGCAGTGGAGGCATGTTATCAGGTGGCAAGAAATCAGTGCATGGATTTGCAGATTTCTTCTTGTTAGTGTGTGACGATTGATTATAATGAGAGCTTGATGTACTAATATTTGTATGAGATTGTTACATGATCTCCATGATACATAATATATGATAGTTTGGGTTTTTAGCTTCAGGCTTTCCCGTTAAACAACTGTGTTATGTGCGATTGTTTTTATTGCTTCATATGTGTGCAATTGAGTTTTTAAATTTCCACAAAAGATTAACAGTGGAAGGATTTTGTATTTAGTAAAAAGATAAATATTGTTAGATCAGGAGAATCCGGAAATATACATGCATATGTTATATAATTTCTACAAAATCTAGCTGGAATATCTGCAACTACTACATCCATCATGATACTTTTGGCTGGAATTTGGGCCAGGGATACCACCATATTTTTTATAAGCCCAACACACTTCACTCTTTTTGAATCAAATGAACATAGGTCTCTATAAGGCTTAGTAATTTGTAAATTCAATTCTTTCATTACAAATAATGGCATGATATTATGTGATGCACCAAAGTCCAACATACAATTATGAAGAATAAAATCATGAAGAAGTAGTGATATATAAAAAGGGGGAACATAAGAATCTACCTCCTCCACATGTGGACCAAAAGTGACCACTGGTTTTTCCTCTTGCAAATTCACAGTATCACCAATATCATCAGACTGATAAATATTAATGAATTTTGTAATCTCCTTCTTGTAACCTATTGTCTTAGCTAGCTCAAGTAGGGGTACTTTAATTTTGACCTTTTCTAGATCTATAGATAGAATGAAGGCTTGATTTTGTTTGAAAATATTCTCAGGTTCTTCTTGATTCATGTTAGGATTAGAAATCTATTCAGACACAGTAACAACCTTCTCCAAATTATTAGTATCAATAGAATTATTTTGGGAAGTCTCAACCTGTTGTTTTTCAATTCCACCTACTGGATTTATAGGCTTTTTCCCCTTATCTAATTGTTTTACTGAGTTCTTTTGTTGTGAAGTCATCATTAGAGAAGGGAATGGCTCTGGATCTTTCTCTTCATCATCCCAAGTCCTTGATCTCTTCCTTGATCTTAAATCATACTTCTTATGCGCCTCTTCTTGAAAAAAATAGTTTAATTGCTTACAATACTCATCCATCTCTTCTTGGTCAGATGACACCTCAGCTTCAGTGCATTCTTCTTCACATACTTCTTTTTCCTCATCATCTTCCATATAAACAGCAGATACCTGATCTTCAACTTCTTTTTGATCATCCTCAATAGACTGTGAAGGTGCTACCTCTATATACAGTGGTGCCTGAACTTGGTCCTGATCTCTTCTCTCTGTCTGGAAAATCGCAAAATTTGCAGGGGCTTCTTTCTAAATTGAGGATTGAAAAAATCCTCTATTTTGTTGTGTAGGATTTTTATTATGTAGCTCCATCTTCACTAATTTATTTGACAAATTATTGATAACCTTTGTTATGTCATCAATCCTTTGATCCTATGATGATTCCTCTTTGGCCTTACCTTTCTCTTGAACTGACTACTTTTCTTGTGTCTTCCCAACAGCAGTCATATTTGCTTCAATCTCCAAAGCATCAGTTTGGATTTGTTCAAGATTAGGATATATCCTCTCTCTTAACGTGAAACTAAAATTTGACTCAAAAGCTCTAGCAAAAACAACCCTTGCTCCAACAGGAGGAGGTTTCATTTATGTGGGTAAAATATTATACAATTTTTTGAATATTTTAATAAAATCATTCATGTTTTCATTGGAATTTTTCTTGATTGCATTAAATTCAGTTAATGAATAACCATGATCCCTTTTTTCACCCCATATTTAGGTGAATTGTGTCTCTAATTCCTCCCAATTATTAATTGAGCCATTTGGCAAACCTTTAAACCATTTTCTTGCCTCTCCATTGAGAGACTATACAAAAAATCTCATCACTACATCAAGATGTTCAACATTCAAATTCTCAGCAAAAGTGAAAAACAATGGCAAGCGTTGTTCTGCAGTTACTTCATCTTCACCAGTAAAACGAGGAAGTAACTTGAGGTATTCTTGGGGCATGACATTCATAGGTTGTGGAAGATTTATCGGTGCATACCTATTCATCAAGAAAGCAAGGGCTCCCATGTTTATGCCTTGGTTAACCGCTCCTTGAGTGGGTGGGGTTTGTGAACCAGTTGTGGGTATGGATAAATGGGGTGAAAAACTGATATGGGAAGGGTTTGATGAACAATATCAAAATAACCAACATCTGTATTTGGTTGAGCTTCTGTAAATGTGAATGAAACATACTCAAAATATTGTTCTTCTAACTTTGGTTCTTAAAAATGATCTGGTGTGAAAAAGGATTCTTGTTATGAGAAAATGAGTTTCCGGGAAATATCCTTGGATGAGGATATGTGAACTGTTCCCAGGTGCAGGCAGTGTAGCATCAAGTGTTAAAAAAAAGATTGGCTTCTGAGCTTTTCTATAAACCAATTTCTCAGGATCTGACAGAATAGGTGCTTTCTGTTGCGAGGTGTTTGACCTCGTATGTGGCCTTTTATACGCCAGAATTATGGAATAAAACCACAGCCTGATATTTCCTCCTCTCTAAACAACCAAAGGAAATATGATAAAACCCAGGAAATGAACTTCGCTTCTTCATCCCCGACAACGGCGCCAAAAACCATTGTATCTTAAGAAACAATCCCTTGGCTATGGTAAGTAATTAGTGCTCAAGACATATATATATATATATATATATATATATATGTCACAGAATATAATGTCAAATGGTCTTTGCTTAATCACCTTCAGAGATTTATTATTAAACCCTCAAGAATCAAATGCAATAAATGCTTCACAATGCCATTATCTGCTGATATTAAATGGAGTGATAAGAATAACATGAAGGAAGGAAGCCCAAACTAATATGCTAATAAACAAAATCTATCAATTTAAACTTTAGAATAATTTTAAGGCAGTGGAATAGTTTAAATGGAGCACCCATTAAGGATTTTTAACTCTTATTCACATATGTAAAAAGAGACCTACAACTTCATTACTTCATTTTATGCATAGAAATAAAATAAAAAATGGAAACTAGAAAACATATCAATACCAACAAATGCAAGAATCTTGATCTTCATTAATTAATCATCTGAAAATTGAGTTCAAAATTTGCAGTAGTCTGAAGGTCCAAAACTCGGAACCTTTTCCTCTCAATTCTTTTTCTTTAAATACAATTTAAAGTAGTTTGTAACTGCTGAAACTACTCCTAGCTACTCAAACTACTTGAAACTTCTCAAACTACCTATTACATATCATCGAAATGTCTTATTACAATTACATTCTCTTAAAAGAGATAAAATAAAATTTAAATACTAATATATTTTCTAAATATGAACTGGTCCCGCTACTATTGTATTCTCTTGATTTGTTGACTTGTATTTCTTTGAAGTTGAGGGATCTTTAGGTAGAACAGTCATCCAGGCTCTACATTTATTCCACACCTCAATGTTTGTCTTAGGTGAATTGATCAGCCTGTGCCTCCATGCTAGCCTTCATCTTTTGATTTCTTTTAGCAATCTGAGAAAATACTTTTTTAATCAAGGGTACTTGCTCCTGAGCATCTTCATGTCTTCTTGGTGAGGTTGGGACATTGTGCTCATCTCCTAGTTGAAGTGAGAAACCAGGTTGAGCACCTGCTAAGTCTTCATTGAACTTTGTTCTCTTCTCGGCTCTCTGATCTTCATCGTCTGCATCAACCACTGCTTCTTTACTCCTCTTGCTAAATTTCTCAGATATGACAGGATTTTGTATATTTGAGCCAACAGAACCTACAAAACCCTTATTTTCTAGCTTATATATGTCAGGTCTGCTTTCACGAACAAATGTTGAATAGCCATTTTCAATTCTCCTATTTGAAATCAATTTATGGGGGTCATAAGCCCACTTATCTGCTAACAGCAAGTGCATTCCATCTAACATCATATTGACTTCATCAACTGCCTGTCTCATATTGACTATAAATGGACCCACAGACATAGGTAGCTTAAACATGTGACCCTTTTTCATAGGCACAAAATGTATTTGGTCAACATTTAAACTCTACCTAATGAACTCCAAAGAAAATAATCTCATAGGCACAAATACAGGAAGTCTATATGGTTTTACCCTAGCCCCATAAATTCTAATCTCTGAATAGTCTTCAAAAACATACCAATCTCCAAACTTACAATTTGTTCCCAACTGCAGGAACTCTTGAGCCTTTGGCAGGAAGTATGGGGGAGAGACCCCATTCAGAATTTTATATGCAGTTGGCATAAAATGATTTGAAAAATCAAACAGACCCTCCTCATTTTGTTCTTCTCTTACTACATCAGTCCAAAACACTACTGACTGCCTCTTTTTATTTACATCCATGATATTTAACCTCAAATGCAAGAATTCTTCAACATTTTGATATAAAAAGAGGTAAATGATAAGAGAGGGGAACCTGAATGACCCAGTGAGTGATTAACTCATCATTTGAGTATTGAAAACTTCTTGCCAATATGAAGGAATATGTAGCACTACCCCTGGCTTCATCAGCAATTCAAACATTCCAAGAACTAATTTGTCAATTGTGTTCTCTTATTCTTTTCCTAATATCTTTTAAATACACCTCAGCATCGACCAGACTTCTGTATTGAAAACTGCCATGGAAAATTCTTTGCTATCAGGTACAAATTACTTCGTATCTGGCTTCAGGAAAAATACAAACTAATTGAATTCTTGACCTGCAAGACTATCATAATGTGCTATCAATGAATCATCATTGAATTGGGCATAGGATTCTGACTCTGGGTAACACAGAGCTTGACGAATTAATAGGGTTGATACTTTCAAGACATTCTCTCCTAGACAATTCATTATAAAACATTTTCCTGGGTACATAATAGACACTAGCCAGTGCAAAAAATTAGGAAAAAGTTGCGTTCTTGGAATACATGTAGACAATACACCTGTTTTGTCCATGGCGGAGAAAATTGGACATGTTTTATCATTCAAACAGACCTGTTGATAGAATTGGAGGTGATTTAAAGAGAAAACAGTGTCTCAGATATCCCTCTCAGTGTCCATAAGAGGAATATGGTTGGATGAGCTAGACAGATATGAATGCTTGGCCATAATTCTGCTTAGGGTGGCAAACAATGACAAGGTGGTGGACAAAAATAAAATACACAGGCGCAATCTAATTGAAAAATACATAGAAACAACAATAACCTTGCGAAAAGAGGAAGCGTGAGGCTTATGAATTTAATGTTGAGTTGACGCAACAAAATACTGTTAAACGATATCATGACGTGGCTGATAGCTATCTCCAACCAGCAGCTTACGTCACTGAGGGAGGCTCAAAGGTATGGAGAGCTCTTCGGGTTCATGCCCCATAGTTAATCCTAATCATAGATCTTGATCGGCCCCACAGTCAACAGGGTCAACTGTGGAGGCACCCTCCTTGTTAACCCGTGTGTTAAATGTGCCCTCGGGTTGCCGCTTTTATTTCTTGTCAAACAAATATTTGGATCCTACTCATGAACTTGCTCATTATTTAACTGAGCGCTAGGACCCACCTTCATGAATATTCTAAATTATTGAACTTTAAACTTATACAAAATATTTCATCTCTGAGTTAAAGTACGAGAAACTTATACTTTAACATACATTTTCTTGTTTTTCCTTTTTTTGTATTTTTGAAAAATCAAAAATTAAAATAAAGGATATTGCAAATGAGCCACAACATACATCATACGTTATTGTTTTAACACAACTTAATACCAACAAATTGAAGCACCAATATCATTTTTTGGTTCCAATTTGCAAGGTGCAGAACTAAATTACACATCTGTCGAAAAGCAAGCATTTGTTGTCTTTAAGGCTATAAAGAATTTTAGGCCATTTCTCCTAAAAACTCACACAAAAATCATAGTTCCATTCTCTGCAGTGAGAAAACTATTGATGTAGAGAGAATTAGGAGAGAAAAGGGCTAACTGGGTTACCGCTTTACAAGAATATGATGTAGAAATTAGACCCTCTAAAATTGTTAGAGGTCAAGGTTTTTGCAGAATGTTTACAGAAGCATCCCATCTATCATTAGAGGAAGAATCAGGTAACAATGTAAAAATATCAAAGGTAAGCCTCAACGATGCACAATCTCAATACATTGATCTCATATCTTTTTTGAAGAATGGATATCCTTCGAATCAACTCAGTTACAAAACAAAACGGGCTTTAAGATTAAAGGCCAAGCAGTATGAATTAATCAAATATGTATTTTTTAGGAGAAATTTTGATTATGTCCTTTTAAGATGCTTAGAAAAATCTAAAACAGAGAAAATCTTATAGGAACTCCATGATGGACCAGTTAGAGGACATTTTGGAGGAAATATGACAACACACAAAATCCTACATGCAAGTTACTATTGGCATACACTTTTCAAAGATGCTCATGAATATGAAATAAAATGCAAAGTGTGTCAAAGTGCATCTAGAAGACAAAGGAAGCCAACATTCCCATTATAGCCAGTCAATATTGAACAACCATTCGAACAATGGGGGTTAGATATAATTGGTGAGATTGTTCCTAACTCTTCCAAACAGCATAGAGATATTCTCACAGCTACAGATTACTTTACTAAATGGGTGGAAGCATTTCCACTAAAAGTAGCCAACTCTGAGAATATCATTAATTTCATCGACCAAAATATCATAACCAGGTTTTGCTTACCTACTTATTTAATGTTTGATAATGCATCTTACTTCTCAGGAACTGCTATGATGGAATTTTCAATCAAAAGAGGTTTTAAACTTAAGTATTCTGCAAATTATTACCCGCAAGGAAATGGTTTGGCAGAATATACAAACAAGAACTTGATTAGAATGATCAAAAGAATGTTGATCAAAACCAACGAAATTGGCACAAGTCATTAATCTTTTCTCTTTGGGCAGATCAAATAACTCAAAAATCTTCTATTGGCACTTCTCCATTCAATCTTGTCTATGGAAAAGAAGTTTTACTTCCTACCAATGCAGTTATTCCCTCTCTTTCATTAGTACAATTATTGATGAATCTCCTGCTTCTTCTTTACAACTTAAACAATGTCAAATTCTTAAGTTAGAGGAAGAAAGAGAAAAAGCTAAACAGACTCATGCACATAATCAACAGGTAGTAAAAGCCTCATTTAATTCAACTTCTGTTACTCCAAAAAAAAAACCAAATTGGTGATCTGGTATTGAAATGGGACAAAGCACATGAGGAAAAAGGTAAACACGCGAAGTTTCAAAAACTCTGGCTAGGTTCATTTCAAATAATTGAATAAATAGGCCCATCAACATTCTTATTGCAAGATCTATCAGGCAAAAGAGATTCTTTGCCTATTAATGGGCATATTTTTAAAAAATACTTTTTATAGGAGGTAACCCCTTCTATTCCTTGTATACTAGTGTCTTTGTCTTTTCCTTTCAAAAATAAAAGTTGCTTAGTATAAATTTTTGGCTTTTCAAAATAAAATCTAAGATGACCCTTTTTTATTTATCGCTTATAGAAATAATAAGTGTTAAGGAAAAAAAATCGAAAGATTTGAAAGACAAATAGATTTTATTTTTACCGAAAGATGTAATTTCACTAAAATTAATTATTCTCTGATGAACTCTCATCCTTATATAGCATGATTATTCTGTTATCACTCAAGAAAATAATCTTTAACATAGTAAAGACTCTTTTACAAAAAAGAAATATAAAACTCAACATTATCATCCAGAATCCTCAAAAGGACCAATGATTCACCCCATCCGGGAAAATTTATTAATTTTTGAAATAAATTCAAAAAATATTTTAATTAGAAAAACTTAAAAGATAATAAGTCTCATCAAGAGCTTGTTTACCATGTTCATGGGGAAATAGTTAAACTGACATTACCAATACTGCTTACCAAAAACAGGGTAATGACTTGAGATTATATCAAGAGGACAAGGGCTCTCATCAAGAGCCAGCTTGATCAGTTTAATTACAACTAGAGAACGGCATTGTCATCATTTGGTTACCAAGCCAAGACAATGGCTTTTAAGTAAATAAAAATATGATACAAAAAGAAGAGTTTCAAAAATTAGAACTTATTTTTAGAAATTGTAAGAAACATTGGATGGGACAATGAATCATAGTTGGGTAAAAGGTAACCCTGCCAAAAGCTTAAATTTCTTATTGGAACAAAGGCTCTACCTGTGATAAAAGAGTAAATTTTTATAAAGCTGATCTGTAAGAGCCACCTGCTTTATCTCTTTGAACTGAGTAAAGAATGATATATATTTTCATACTTATATCTTTAAAAGAGGGATTCTTGTGAATTATAATCAAAAGAGAAATTTCATTGCTTAGTAAGATATTATTTGTTTGAAATTCATTCCTACAACTATTTTTATTTTAAAAAAAGTTTTAGAAATTTCAAAAAATTAGTTAGAGATAGTTGGTTCTCCCAAGTGAAATCGACAATTGTTGTGCTATACAACAACCCCCATTTATTTTAATAAATGGGGACCCTTTATAAATAAATAGGAAATTTATTTTCAACTTAAAAAAAAAACTTTAGGAATTAAAGTTTTCATTGAGTTTTCCACTTTATTCTTTAGTGTGCATCGCAAACCGCATAGCTTACAACCCAAAAGACTTGTAATCCTCTAAGTCACGCGGACTGCGAAATGCGCTAAACCTTTTTCTGAAGTTATGTTTTAAAACTTACAAACACTTTAATTATCGTTATTTTTTCTTTATCGCATCACACCTCATTTAAAACGATCAACTTATAAAGCAATTTGATATAAGTTGTGATTGCGTGGACCCGAAGAGCCAACAAAGAAATAAATATAAAGCTCTAAAAGTCTTATTAATCGCAGCTGCTTGACTTTTTGAATGTGCATTTTGCATAACTTAACCAAACGCAAATTCATTACTGCATAAGAGTTGCGATGTGTGATTTGCGCAGATTGTGTTTCACTAAACTTATGGGTAAACATCACAAACGGTAAAAGTTATATGCTGCGATGTGCGAACTAACAACATTTAATTACTCAAACATGTGAAATGACACACCACTTGCAACAAGGATTGTGGTAGTTCATCATGGGAAGCAATGTGTAAGATTTTTGAAGACGAAAATCCAAGGGTAATAACCAAAGTCGCTACAACAGGCATGACAGCTACTTTAGACGCAACTTACTTCGACACTGCATGTTCATTCGTCCACAAGGTAGCTACAAGACTAAAAATTCTCCCTTACACAGACATGGTTAAGTGGGTAATTTACCACTTAAGCATAGATGACAAAAAATTCAAAGATTCGAAGGGAGAAAACATAGGGTCTTTCAGGGCATAATATTTACAAGAAATGTACCATCTACCCTCCCTGCAATAGAAATATGACAAGGCTTTTCTACAAAAATTTAGAGCAGAGCATCCAGAACTCATGAAAGTCATCAAAGAATGGAAGGAAGACCAGTGGAAGTTGAAGCGAGATAAACTCGGTACATACCCAATTGCCCAAATTCCTTCCCCTTACTGCTATTCTGCTGGTATGTTGTGTAGATTGTTTTCAAAACCTGATACCACTAGGTTTTCAGTAGATTGGGTTCCATTGATTGATGCAATCGTCAATTCCTTAATTCTGAATTGGGAAAATATACTATCTGACATTTTAGCCAAACACATCATAGAATATAGGAATAAAATGAGTATTTCATCTAGAGAAATACCTCCCTTTTATATTTCTGCCTATGTCATGGACGCAATCTACTTTTCTTCTAATTTTCCTACCATGGGATGGAAATGGACTACCCAAGACCCTACCCCAATCCACATTTACCACAAAGCCCTTTGGGATTTAAACTTCCATCTGAATTTTTATAAAATTTGTCATGGAGTCGTGTTGCCTATGCACCAGATGATATTCAATAAAAAATCCCCTAGGGTTTCTGAAGAGGCTAGTGCAGATATTCTTTACGTGGCTAGATGGTTTGCAGAGGATAATTTAACATATGTCAGAGTATTTGGGAGTTATGCTTCTCCCCACATTATACCATATTATGTTCCTGATAAGTTACTTGCAAGAGAGATAGCCTACCAACTTGTTAATGGTATTACTAAACATCTGAAAGATGCTAATAAGGAAGTATGCCCTAATTTCCCTTTACAGTACAATACTTTTACACTTTTTGATATTGGCCATACCTACAAGGAGGTTTTGAAGATTAATCTATTGAATTTGGTAGTAATGCCAAAGAGGCTATATGATCCAAATGATGTAATTAAAAATTACATCACAGAGCTCAAAGTGAAGCCTTTTGTAAAGGAAATAGATGGATTTGATGATCTCTTCCAAGGCATGGAAAAGTTTTCATATATGATTAAGTTTGCATCCAGTCAACTTAGCCAAGATGATTTGGAAGCCTTCCAAATATACAAAAATAAGAGACTGGAGAGAATTCCTCTCAATTTTTTAACTATTGAAGATGTCAACATACCTATTCCAAGTATCATCTTGGATAATGAAAAAAAATACATGTCTGAGGATGAATCGGGTCAATCAGAGCATAAATCTCACAATTTGGATCATTCTAAAAATGAATCTGAATCCATAAAAGATAGCCCAGAGAAGATAATTGATCAAGTAATCCAAGAGATAGAGATGCAGGAAAAAAGAAAAGGTAATGGAACAGAGTCAACCTCTTAAGAAGTTCAGCACAGTCGTGACACACTTGATCAGTTAGAAAAGTCCCAAACGAAGAATTTGAGTAATGAATGGGATGAGTTTTCTGAAGTAATTAAAACTCCTAAAGCCAATCCCAATGCTGATCAAGTAACTAGTTTTTAGACACCTGAACATTCTTAGAAGATAGTGGAAACTATTAATCCACGGCAACAATTTCCAGAAACTCATGATCGAGAGATCATATCGGCCTACCCTATAGAAAAAATAGTTTTACAAGTTGAGGAAATCTCGTCGCTGGATATCTTCTACAGTCCTAGCTACAAGGCTATAGTCAAGAGAAATAAAAGGAGAAAAACTAATGAAACGGTCTCAATTCTCACAGATGAATCTGTTGACATTTTGTGGAAGGATTCCTTAGTTGATCCTACCAAAAATTTAACTAAATTATCACAGTATGCAGGAGCCTATGATAAAGACACTGTTGATAAAGCTACTAATGTTAAAATGTTGCTGAAGTGGAAGGAAAACAGAATACAAGAACTAGAGAGACTGTTAGATCAAGAAAGATCTAATTCTAGCAAGAAAATGATGTAGAAATTTGAATAACTGATATATTATTCATTGATATTATCCTGATCACACACTATTTTAGCTCCATGCATAATACAGAATCTCTTCTACCATTGATCATCACATGCGGAAATAAAATCAATTGCATGCATACATTAAAACCACAAACAATCACACATATGAACACAGTATTTAATGGGAAATCTTAAAGCTGAAAACCCCAACTATCTGTATATTATATGTCATGGAGATCATGTAACAATCATAGTACAAAAGCTATCCACAAGCTCTCATGCACACCCTCAATTGCTACACACTATCAAGCTAGATCTAGCAAAACACATGCTCCAATCTTTTGCCACTTGATAGCCAGCCTCTATTGCGTAATTAATGATATGGGATGGCTTCATTAAATAGATAAACCACCTGGCTTGAACTGCGCAATCCTCATGGGCTACTCCACCTATCTGTGTGTTGCAAATAGCAACTGTATAGTCACAACTGATAGTTAACCTGATCTTTCACCTATTTCTCCATTGGTCTCCACTGAAACTGTCCATGCACTGAAGTTAACTGATGTATTATTTAGTTGATTATTGAGTTTATAATTAGTGAATTAATTAATAATTAATTCACACCACTCTCACTAATTGTATCAATCAGTTAAACTGAATACAAATAGCTCAACTATGTTTAGATTAGTTTAAACTGAATACAACTCCACTAACTTCCTCAATCAATTCCACCAAACTCTGTCACATGAGTTCTAACTGAAGTCTTCATGCAATAGCTCCACATAACCCTCAGGAATAGCGTAATTCCTTCTGTCACCTCCTGTGCCACATATGTGCACTTAACTGAAGTGCTCCAAGAGAATAAGATAATGTTTAGAGTCTAAATATTATTAAGAGCTAATAATATTCGACATATCTATTTTTAGACTGGCAATCTAAAAATAGATTCCGCCCAGTATGTCTAAAAATAGAATTCCATCTATTTTTTCCGACTTGACCAACCATCCACAAATAGCATCCTGCAACTCATATAACATGATCCATATGTCTAAAAATAGACATAGTCTAAAAATAGACTTTGCGCCAAAAATAGCTTGCGGGCCCACTTAGTGAAGGCGACTTCTTTCCACTAAGCTCATCATCTTGTTGCAATCTCAACACTCCCTCTCAACAAGATATGGATTATTTGCAACCCCTATCCTGCCTCTGTGGTATTCGAATTTGCTCCTGGTGAGCGCCTTCGTCAAGATATCAGCATCCTGATCCTCCGTGGGAATGTATGAAAGTAACATGATTCTCCGCTGCACACAATATCTGATATGATGGTACCTGATGTCAATGTGTTTGGATCTATCATGAAATACTGGATTAGCTGAGAGTTTAATGCAACTCTGGTTATCACAGTAAATCACTGTAGGCTCCAAATGCAACCCGAACAATCCAACGAGGATCTTCCTCATCCAAATAGCCTCGCATGCAGCCAAGCTAGCTGCCATGTACTCGGCCTCTGCTGAACTGAGTGCCACGGATATCTGCTTCCTGCTGTACCAGGAAACTGCTGTCGACCCAATGCTGAAAACTCCTCCGGATGTGCTCTTCCGGTCCGTTGGACTCCCTGCCCAATCTGCATCAGTGAAGCCAGAAAGCTTCGCTCCATCCTCCTGTCTGTACCATAGACCATATCCCGATGTGCCTCTGATATAGCGCAATACATGCTTCCTCGCCTTCCAAAAGAGCTTGGTAGGCTTAACCATAGCTTGCAAAAGCTGTTTAACTGCATAGCATATATCGGGTCGTGTATTGACCAGATACATAAGCGACCCCACCAACTGTCGATAGACAGTGGCATCCACTACCTCCGCCAAAGTAGCATCCTCCTTCCTCCAACCACCAGGAAGAGGAGTGTCAACAGGCTTGCAGCCTTGCATGTTGAACCTCTCCAGAATCTCCCGGGCATACTTGCCCTGAGAAACAAACAGTCCTCCGCTGCGCTGCCAAATCTCCAATCCCAGGAAATAATGAAGGAGGCCCAGGTCCTTCATCTCAAACTCTCGTGCAAGATCCTCCTTGCATGAAAGTATCAACTGCTCGTCGCCAGTCAAAATCAGATCATCTACATACAGTACGATGATCAACAGCTTCCCCTCCACCACAATCTGGTACAGGTTTGGATCCGGCTCACTCTTGGAGAATCCAAGCCCGGTGAAGTAGCTGTCTATCCGAGTGTACCAAGCACGAGGTGCTTGCTTCAGCCCGTACAATGCTCTCTTGAGTCGGCACACATGCGACTCACTGCTGAAGATCTCGAAACCTTCAGGCTGCTCTATGTACACCTCCTCCTCAATGACTCCATTGAGGAACGCAGTCTTCACATCCATCCGATGAATGTGCCACCCCATCTGCGCTGAGAGAGCAAGAATCGTCTGTATGGAAGAATACCTTGCGACAGGTGCAAAGGTCTCCTCATAATCGATCCCCTCAATCTGTGAAAAGCCTCGGGCAACAAATCTTTCCTTGTACTTCTCCACACTCCCGTCAGTTGCCTGCTTCACTTTGTAGATCCATCTCGAACCCACCACTGATTTCCCCTCCGGTCTTGGAACAATCTCCCATGCACTGTTTCTGACAATCGAATCATACTCTTCCACCATGGCATCTACCCATGCGGGATCCTCCACAGCTTCCTCGAAAGAGGATGGCTCCGTCACGATACACTTGCTCATAAGAGCCATGTATCCAATATACCGGTCAGGTGACTGTCTCTGTCTGCGCTGTGATGTAGGTGCTCCTACAACCTTCTCTGCATCTTGAGCCAGTCGCTCAGCTTCTGTAGTGCGCTTCCGCCCTCTGATGGTTGGCGCTACTTGAGTGGTCTCTTCCACTCCATGAACCTCTTCTTGTGGCTGATCCACATCCCGAGGCTCATCCTTAGGAACTAATATCTCCTCATCTACATGCAAGTGTGGCTCCCTCTCAAGCGAACACTTCATGGCTTTCTCCTCCTGAAATTTGATATCCCGTCGCACAACAGTCTTGCGACTGTCTGGAAAATACATACGATAGTTGTGGGGCGTATCAGTGTACCCCACAAATATCCCAACCTCCGCAGTCGGCTCCAGCTTCTTCCTGGCATCCTTCGTCACATGAATGTAAACAGGTGAACCAAAAATCCTCAAATGGGAAATATCAGGCCTCTTACTAGAAAACGCCTCCTCGGGTGTACTCATGCCAAGTATCCTATGAGGACAACGGTTCTGCACATATACTGCAGTATTGCATGCCTCCGCCCACAAGTGAATGGGTAGGCCCTGATCATGCAACATTGCTCGTGCAGCACCCACGATCGTTCTGTTCTTCCGCTTAGCAACCTCGTTCTGTTGTGGGTTATGAGGTGTTATGAGCTCTCTTCGAATTCCTTCTGCGCTGCAAAAGTCCTTGAATTCGCCAGAGATGAATTCACCACCATTGTCGCTCCTAAGAGCCTTCACCTGCTTCCCCAATTCTTTCTCAACCAGTGCCTTGAACTCACAGAACTTTGAGTATGTCTCGCTCTTCTTCTGCATGAAGAAGATCCAGCACTTACGAGAAAAATCATCAACAAATATCACATAATACTTGTGCTTTTCTGTCGAAGCTACTGAGAAAGGTCCACACACGTCTGTGTGAATTCTCTCAAGGATCGTTGTGGTGCGACTATCCTTCTCGTGAAAGGTGGCTTTCACAAATTTTCCCAAGGTACACCCCTTGCACTGATCTGACTGCACAAGAGTGCCTTTAGGAAGCCCAGTAGAAATCTGCTGCAATATCTTCAAAGCTCCATGGTGAAGGTGGTCCAATCTCTAGTGCCACAACTCGCCATTATCCCGGCTCACCACTCCTTCTGCCTTGCATGCCATTGCTGCACAGCCATCTACCTACAATTGATAAAGGTTCTTAACTCGAACCCCTATCCTCCAGGTCTCACCAGTTGCCTTACTGTGCAGGAAAGCCTTTCCCTCGCTAAAGACAACATCATATCCCTTGTCTTCTAACATCACCACAGAGATAAGATTCTTCTTCAATCCTAGAACATGCATCACTTCCTTCAATAAGAAGGGTTTACCAGACTCCCTCTCGAAGGAAATGGTACCGATACTGGTCGCACTGTATCTACCATCATCGCCCATCTCGATGTGCACTCCAAGATCTTTCTCATCCAGATCAGTAAACAAATCTCGATCTCCTATCATGTGAAAAGATGCACCACTGTCCAGAAACCACACGGATCCCATCACACTTGAGACCAAGCATGCGATCAGTGAAAAATCCAACTCAAACTGTGAGGCTAAGGCCTCTCCAGCTGCAGTCCCAACAGCCTACTTATTTTTCTTCTTCTATGGACAACTAGTGGCGTAATGTCTGTGTTGGTGACAGTGAAAGCACTTCACCTTGGACATGTCCTGCTTCTTGCATTTCGCACCAGATTGAGAAGCTTTCTTGCTCTTCCCCTTCTTTATTTGGCAACCAAAGTGCAATTCTCTTCATCAGAGTTCTTTAATGAAGATCCGTCCCTGGTACTTCGCCTTATCTCCTCTTGTACAAGATCCGACCAAAGTTGCTCCCATCCTGGCAATTTCTCCCGACCATTAACAGAGTCTTGATAGGAGTGCCAACTCTTCGGAAGCCCTAGGAGAGCCAAGCTCACCAAGTCCTCATCATCAACATTCACCCCCACACTTCCCAGCTCATCCCTGCATTGGATGAACTTCGTGAGGTACTTGGGCATATTGTCGCCTTTCTCCATCTTTATGTTCCTGAGTTTGTCCTTGAGCGCCAACTTCCTCTGCTCGCTCTTGCTTTGGAATAAATCTGTCAAATCTTTCCACATCAAGAATGGAGAAGCCTTACCATGAAGCCTGGATACTATGTGATCCTTCACGCTCTCCAACAGAATCCTTCGACACTTTGTTGTCTTCTTTTTCCATGCGTCAAGTACGGCAGCATCACTAGAAGTAGGCTTTGGGACTTCAGCATCTATGAACTCCTTCAACACATTGTCATCTAGCACCACCTCCATCATGTCCTTCCATGCAATATAATTTGAGCTGCACTCAAGGGCATACTCCAATTGCAATCCGTTGAAAGACATCTCAACTTTGACACCAAGAAAACACTGCTGCAAATTCGAATTCCACCAGCACAAAACTCAACCGCTTCAATGTTTTGCAATTTCTCCAATGATCAATATCGCTCTGATACCATGTAGAAATTTGAATAACTGATATATTATTCACCGAGATTATCCTGATCACACACTATTTTAGCTTCATGCATAATACAGAATCTCTTCTACCATTGATCATCACATGTGGAAATAAAATCAATTGCATGCATACAATAAAACCACAAACAATCACACATATGAACACAGTATTTAATGGGAAAGCTTAAAGCTGAAAACCCCAACTATCTGTATATTATATGTCATGGAGATCATGTAACAATCATAGTACAAAATCTCCTCACAAGCTCTCATGCACACCCTCAATTTCTACACACTATCAAGCTAGATCTAGCAAAACACATGCTCCAATCTTTTGCCACTTGATAGCCAGCCTCTATTGCATTATCAATGCTATGGGATGGCTTCATTAAATAGATAAACCACCTGGCTTGTACTGCGCAATCCTCATGAGCTTCTCCACCTATCTGTGTGTTGCAAATAGCAACTATATAGTCACAACTGATAGTTAACCTGCTCTTTCACCTATCTCTGCACTGGTCTCCACCGAAACTGTCCATGCACTGAAGTTAACTGATGCATTCTTTAGTTGATTAATGAGTTTATAATTAGTGAATTAATTAATAATTAATTCACACCACTCTCACTAATTGTATCAATCAGTTAAATTGAATACAAATAGCTCAACTATGTTTAGATTAGTTTAAACTGAATACAACTCCACTAACTTCCTCAATCAACTCCACCAAAATCTGTCACATGAGTTATAACTGAAGTCTTCATGCAATAGCTCCACATAACCCTCAGGAATAGCGTAATTCCTTTTGTCAGCTCCTGTGCCACATCCGTGCACTTAACTGAAGTGCTCCAAGAGAATAAGATTATGTTTAGAGTCTAAATATTATTAAGAGCTAATAATATTCAACATATCTATTTTTAGACTGGTAATCTAAAAATAGATTCCGCCCAGTATGTCTAAAAATAGAAGTCCATCTATTTTTTCCGACTTGACCAACCATCCACAAATAGCATCCTGCAACTCATAGAACATGATCCATATGTCTAAAAATAGACTTTGCACCAAAAA
This sequence comes from Pinus albicaulis, assembly GCA_034641835.2. Classification (NCBI taxonomy): domain Eukaryota; kingdom Viridiplantae; phylum Streptophyta; class Pinopsida; order Pinales; family Pinaceae; genus Pinus; species Pinus albicaulis. Next base: position 44,578,669 of record CM076582.1, on the reverse strand, counting down.
TAGCCTGCGGGCCCACTTAGTGAAGGCGACTCCTTTCCACTAAGCTCATCATCTTGTTGCAATCTCAACAAATGAAATCAAAGATAGCCCAATTTCAAAAGGATTTTCAAAAGCTTAAATTGCAGCATCAAACAGAAATCACTAAGAAACAAGCACAACTGGAAACAGCAATGACCAGATTACAAAGCTAACCACAAATAGAGCAGTTCATCAAAGAAGATTTGGACGTAAATGCTAAGTTAAAGCAAAAAAAACAAGTATTTTTCTAACAATCTTCTATTATTGACTCTTATTGTGACTCAAAGGAAATACTAATCCAACAAGTAGCTATCCAGAAACTTGAAAGTGAGAAGATCGAGAAGAAAATCAGTGAACACATTCAACGGCAAGCATCAGACTCAAGAAAGGAATCTAATCTACCCCAGGTAGATAAGTTTCATAAAGAGATCCTATTCAAGGATTGGGAAGCACAAATAAAGAAGGCAGACAAAGCATCAGCGAAAGCCTCAATATTATCTAAAGAAATTATTGAATTTGTATGTGAACAGCTGATGAAAGCATAAATTATCAAAGAGTACATGTCTGAAGTGTTCTTAGAAGTAAAAAAGCTAGAATCACTGTGGCAGCAAAAGGCGGACACACAGGATGAAATAATTAAAAAGGTAAATAAGTTTGATCAAGAAAATTATTGGTATTTTCTAATCAGACCTTGCCATCAATATCAAATCCTGCAGTCTTTAACAGATTCAATAAGAAGATCGCAGCCAGTACTTTCAAACAAAATATTCAAGGGACAGGTCAGATCAAGGATTTCGCAGCCAGCTCAGCTCAAGCCCATGCTTTATATTTTTTAACTTTGTGACCAAATCCAAAAGAAAGGGTGGAATTCATAAATCAATATTGTTACTTTATTTTCCTAGATTGTAGTTTAAGTTAGTCTTACAAGGATGGTTGCTTGTGTTGTAGACAATTCTTGTCTACCCTAGAGACAGTCTAGAGTTGCCATAGACTAGTGCCTAGGACATCTTAGCATAGCAAGGAGCATATAATACAGCTTGGGTTGTCAATCCAAAAGCTCTCTTACTATCTCTTGCAAAACAAGGAAATTAGTTTAAATGGAACCAAACTCTCTCAGAAGCCGATACAAAGATAAGAATGATGTAGGAACAGCATGCAAAACTCCAATACAAAATCATCAGACAGTTAAGAGACAACTTACTGCAAAGAGGGCCAGTTCAAATAATATGCCACAGAAATCAAATATCAGAAAGTGGATGCAGTGAAGCAACATGAAGAAGATACTAGTTAGCATGAGGTCGATACTCGTATACACAACAAAACCACATATGGGCTTATCCAACTAAGAATCCATACATGACAATGGCATTTTAAAAGCATCCTCCTCAAGTAACTAATATAGCAGAAAATATGGATGAAATGAACATGGAACAATATATCATGACTAGGCCTATTTAAAGTGCTTGACTAATCCAGGTATGGGCACCAACTAGGATGAATCCTTACTTAAGACCAGTGAACCACTCGCATTCTAGGACATGATACAAGAAGATACATAACATGAAATGAGATATTATATTAACACATAAGAAAAGATTACATACTGTGGGATACCAAAGACCAGAATCCTCATTACAGTTATAGCTCCTCCTCACTGAAACCCCATGGGCTCTAAGCCTTCATACAGAAACTTTACAAGATGTATACAAAAGCCTTTCACTACACAGTTTGCTGATAGAAATCTGGAACCCTTACAATGTCTTTCTTCCCCATTTTTATAAGAGAAACAGAAAGCTCTAGAGAATGAGGTAGGTGATATACATTTAATGATCTAATTTAAGACAATTTTGAAAGAAAAACCCGCCTATGCTGTTTGATGGTGTTGAACTGGTGCAAGTACTCTGCTGCTGTTTTATGAGGTAAATTTTGAGGATGAAAATCTCCTCATAAACAGGACATAAAGAATAAAATATACAAATATTCTGTACTCGGCTAAAAGAGGAAAATCTGCTGCAATAAAACCTTGAGGTTGCTTGTGTTTGTGCATGGTACTCTCAACTTCAACTTTGAATTAGAATCCCGTATATTTAACGTGTGGCGTTGCATTTCTCGATCTTTCACCGATTTTCGTAGGCTGCCACGTAGGCTGCCCCATTATGATTTCTCGTTGTGTAATCTTTCCTCCAAGCAGTGCGTATTTAGGGTTCAATGGATTTTATCTATATTTCCACTAATGAGGTCATGTCAAAACAACTACCCTCGGCTTCCCTCCTAAATTTCTTCCTCGGAAACTGTCGAGGGCGGTGCTCTTGACTTCTGCGAACAAAGCAGTGAATCATGATGACTTTTCTACCACGGAAAACCTACAAAACCACAAACCAGTTAAGGAAAACCAGACAGGGATGGAGATGAAGACGATGGTGACGTCGAAGACATGGCCATATGGCAAGAACATGCAGGGTGGCGGAGAAAATATAGTGGAGGTATGGCGGAAAGGCTGACCAGAGAGAAACATTAACATATAACATATGAATGATATATATATATATGAATAGCGGAGGGTGAGATAGTGAACACGTGGAGCCATGACGTGGTGGGGGACTCGGTCAACGGGTGGTCAAGCGGATGATCTGGACCACACGATCAGTAAAGAGATCGACGGTTAAAACGAACCAGAGGGTAATCAAAGGTGGGACAGGGACGCAATGGACGTAGGTTAAAACTCGTGCAGCTTCGAAGGATAGTCACAGTTGGATGGAGGCTCTAAGATCGGACGGTGGTCATTAATTCCGCTGCATGTCTTTGATCTGAATTTTAACGCGCGAAATGGGCGGTATGGGAATCGTACATGAGGACACTTGTCAATCAGCGTATGGAATCGCTGGATTTTGAGGAAAACCGCCAGCCTGGGATAAGCGGTGCGGAATGAAACCACCGGTTTCGCAACGGGTACGGGTGCGGGGACTACTACGGTAAGCGGGACTCCGCTCCGTCGATTGGTTTTTAATCCGACAGTTCCAGAGGCGCCCGAAACTTTGAACGGCAAGCCCCTTGCCCTCTGACACACGGTTTCGCGCCTGGGTCATGTGTGAATCAAAAAAAAGGGGCTAAGGCTTCGGGGTCCTGGCCCAATAAACTTTCAATTACGGATTTAGACCTTTATGCAAGCTATTTTTAGGCGGAGAGGGTCAACGATAGGCAGCACATGGAAGTTTTTGGCCACGATAACAGGTTTGAAAGATTAGGGAGGACTGTTAGGCCAGAAATTTGGATCGAAGGACTGACATGCACAACATCGGCTCCATCTGGGGACGGCATGTTCATCCTTGGACATGTCGAGAACGTGCAGACCTCTGATCATTTTAATAAACTTTGTTCTTCGGTCCCTCTGCTTTTCTCTTTTCCTCATCTATCAGCATATACTCCACGTTGAAGTAAAAACTGAAACAAAACTTATATACAATATGGTATAACTGGCACTCCTCATCTGAATCAAAATTGAAAGTAGGGTTTAAGGAATTGGCCATTCACAGGGGCCTCCAACAAATCACCTTGTAGATTTTCCAACATGAATGTATTATTGCCCTTCTGTTCCGCAATTTTGAACGGGCCAAACCAAAGTGGATCGAATTTAGCATGCTTTCCTTTTTCGGCCCTTCTAACATCCCACCTGAGAACTAATTCCCCAATTTGAAATTTCCTGTCTTTTGCGTGCTGATCAAATACATGTTTCATTTTCTCCTGATATTCTGTTAACCTCTAACTCACTTGATTCCGTGTTTCCTCCAATTCTATCAATTGATTAATTCTCCTGACCATATCATCTAGCTCCTCCTGGTTTTCTTGTATGAAACGTGACACTGGTAGAGCCAGCTGCACTGGAAACACTGCTGCTCGTCCATATACCAGTTCATAAGGGGATTTCCCATTTGATCTCTTATTGGTTATTCTATTGGCCCACAAAGCAAACTTTAATTGGGAGTCCCAATTCTTTTGGTTCTCATTGATTGTTTTCTTCAAGGCCCTCACCAGAGTTTTGTTGGAGGATTCTGCCAAGCCATTCCCCTGTTGATAGTAAGCCGTAGACTGATTTAATGCAATATTATACTGCTGGCAGAAATTTACAAATTTATTAGATTTGAAGGCCTGTGCATTATCAGTCACAATTCTAGCAGGACAACCAAACTTGGATATGATGTTCTCTTCCATGAATTTGATGATTACAGCATCTATAGCATTTCTCGCAGGTATGGCTTCCACCCACTTTGTAAAGTAATCTGTTGCAGTCAATATCCATTTATGTTGGCCACTTTAAGGGGGATGTATTTCTCCAATAAAATCTAATCCCCATTGCTGAAATGGTTCATTTACATGGACTGGAATTAGGGGCAGAGCGAGCAGCTTTTGTCTCTCAGCAAATTTTTGACATTTATCACATGCTCTAACCCAATTAAAAACATCTCCAAATAATTTAGGCCAATAAAAACCAGCTCTCAGTATTTTATGTGTTGTGGCCTTCCAACTGTAATGACCTCCACAAATTCCCTCATGAAACTCCGCCATTATATTTTCTACTTCATCCTCTGTGAGGCACAATAATAGTATGACTGAAGGATCTCTCCAATATAACTGACCATTGGAAACTATATACTTTTGTGATTTCAGCCTCAAAGCCCTGTATTTTGATTTGTCATAGCTGGGAGGACAGCTAAGTGTCAAAAGGTATTCAACTATTTCTTTGTACCATGGACTAGTGAGGTATTTTATATGTGCTTTCTGAGCGGCCATCTCCAGTCCTTGTTGCTCTTTTTCCTTCTCAGATTCTTCATTTGCAATCATAGATAAATTAATGCCTAAGGCTTGATGATTTAATTCAGATAACATTTTAGCAAGTCCCTGTCCTTTAATCAGCTTAGTAGGTCTGATGTCCAAATAATATTCTTGTATTTTTGCAATCCATCTTCCTCTTTTTCCTTCACTATCTCCCTGAATGAGAATGTCTTTGACAGCTTCTGTAGGGACATATGCAGTAATGTGAGATTGCAAAACATATGTTCTGAAAGCTTTAAGGGACTTCACTAGGGCATATGCCTGCTTCTCCAATATGTTGTACTTTAATTCTGCATCATGCAATACCTGACTGAGAAAGGCTATAGGTTGTTCATATCCTTCTTCATTTTTCTGCAATAAGACTCCAGCTACTGTATGGGGTGAAGCAAATGAAAATATCATAAATGGCTTTGTATAATCAGGCCCAGCTAGTACAGGAGCTTCAGAAAATGCCTGTTTTATTCTGGTGAATGCATCTCTAGATTCCTAAGACCATTTTACTTCATTATCATTTTTCAACATATCAGTTATATGCCTAACTATCTCAGCATAGTTAGGAATAAACCTTCTCAGGAAATTGATTCGGCCTAGAAACACATGCACTTCCTTCTTATTCCTGGGTAAAGGAATATTGTTTATAACTTCAACTCTCCTAGGGTCTATTTTCACACCATCTTTAGTTACAATGTGCCCTAAGAGTTTTCCCTCATCTAATGCAAATAAAGATTTTTGAGGATTGAGGGAAAGACCATACCTTATGCATTTTTCAAAGGTTCTCTGCAAGTGCTGAATGTGTTCAGTATCATCCTTTGAAAATACCGTGATATCATCCAGATATACCACCAGAAACTTGTCCTGCTCTCCAACAAAAGCTATGTCCATTGCCCTCTGAAAAGTAGCTCCTGCATTAATTAGCCCAAATGGCATCCTGGCATACATAAATGTACCCCATGGTGTTGTAAATGCAGTTTTCTTTTGATCCTCTGGGAAAACAGCCACCTGATTATAACCGGAAAACCCATCCATCATTGACATTCTGGAGGCTCCGACCACTTTCTGTAGAATGTGGTCCATCTTAGGCAATGGATAATTATCTTTTAAAGATGCTCTATTTAAGTTTCTGAAATCTACACACAACCTTATTTCTCCATTTTTCTTTCAAACAAGAACAAGGTTTGCTACCCATTCTGAGTATCTCAATGGCACAATTATTTTGGCCTTCAGCAGCTTCTTGATTTCTTTTTCAATAGAGGGAAGCAGCAGAGGATTTATCTGTCTAAGCTTCTGCTTATATGGTTTTGCATCTTCCCTCAAAGGAATTTTATGCTGCATTATATTAATATCAAAATTTTTTAGGTCCTGATAAGACCATGAAAATACATCCTTGTATGACTGAAATAATTTCAAATATTTTCTTTTGTATTCCTCTGAAACCTTGTTAGATAATCTTACAATTTTGGGCTCAGCATCAGTGCCCAAATTTAAATCTTCCATTTGATCTTATTCTACTACTTTGTCTGGCTACAATGGAATATCATCTTTATTAAATAATCTTTCCAGCGGCACCAGACCTCTAGGTATAACATTTCATTTCAGCTGTAGCACTTTACTTCCTGCCATTTCATCTTCCCATTTATTTTCTGCAACATTTTCAGCTTCCTCTTCTTCATTGTCATCAATCTCCATATTTGAAAACTCCCCCACTATCTCCAAGAATATCCTCATTTGTTCATCATCTTCAAATACCTGCCAATGTTTAACATTATCTGGGATTGATGGTCTGTATCGTACTTCAATTTCATACCTCAAAAGAGGATTCTGTGGAGGACGAAATGTGCTAGCAGCCACAGCAAGAGAATCTTCCATTCTATTCTGCTCCCGGGGCATGAACTGTATGTTGAATGTTGAGAATAAATTCTCCACCATGTCCCATACTTCATTCTTGTAGGCTCTCAGCTGTGGATGCTTAGTTTGACATTGATTTCTGACCTGTCTTACCACTAGCTCAGAATCTCCCATGACTTTTAAACTTTGTATGCCCATATTCTTGGTTGTCTGTAATCCCAACAAAAGTGCTTCATATTCAGCTACATTATTGGTAGCTTCATATTCCAATTTAAAGGACAGTGGGACCCATTTTCCTGTAGGAGAGATTAATAACACCCCAGCTCCATTGCCTTCTCTTGAATTTTCCCCATCAAAATGTAAAGTCCAGATTCCAGCTTCATAATTTTCTGAAGGCTGTTCATCCTTAATTTTGAAGGAGGATTCATGCACATAATTTTGATCTTCTTCTAGCATAAAGCATGAAAAATCTCCTTCTTTACTATAGACTGGTGAATTTTCAGAGTTATCAGCCTTAGTAACTACCTTGACAAATTTAGTCTCTCTATATAATCTCCTCTCCTGGCCTCCAAAGACTGGGATGGTAGCATATGTTGAATCTAGCTTAATTGACCCACCAATTTTTGTACCCCAGGACCTTGACAGCAACATGCCAAAGCGGGCTGGGATATCAGCCACCACAATGTCCATGACCACACTCTTTGCTGGAATTTGGGCCAAATTGACCACTAAATCTTTAATCATCCCCAAGAATTTGACTCTTTGAATCAAATGAATAAAGGTCTTTATATGGGCGTGTGATTTGTAGTCCTAGTTGTTCCATGACAGATAGAGGCATAAGATTATGGGAAGCCCCAGAATCTAACATACAATTGTGTAACAGCAGGTCATGAATAACTAGAGACACATAAAAAGGAGGAGTAGAAGGATCTACTTCCTCAACATGTGGGCCAAAGACTACCATGGGTCTTTCTTCTTGAAGGTTTAAAACATCAGGCACAATTGATATTTCAGGAGGGAGCATAAAAGAAGTGACTTGAGATTGGTATGCAGGCTGTTTTAATAGCTCGGTCAAGGGGACTGGAATTTTGATTTTTTCAAGTTCTTTTTGCAAACTAAAAGCAGGACGGGGCTTTTCTATCACAAATTCTTTTGACTCTTTATTTTTAGCTGAAAATTTAATTTCTTTTGACACAGATTCATCATTAGGAGGACTGACTACTTTTGAAGAAGGAATCTAATCATTAGGCTGCAAGGGAGTATTTAGAGGACTCTTACCTTTTTATGTGCTCTTCTTCATTGCTGACTCCTTTTGAGCAGGTGCTTCCTTTTGAGGGGGCTCTTCTTCTTGATCTTGAGTCCGGGTCCTCTTCCTTGAAGATCTGAGGTCATATTTTACATTGAATTGTGCTTGCATGAAATCAGCAAATTGCTTACAATAATGATCAATCTCTGCTTCTTCTTCTTCTTCTTGCAATGGGCATTCCATTTCATCATTGTTTGAGAAAGCAAGATTTGAATCTTCTAGTTCATAAGCAGCATCTTCAGTGGAGTCATCTGCTGGACCTTCCAGGTACAAGGGATGTGGTACCTGATCTTGCTGCTCCTTTGCTTCCCTTGGCAATATTTGCAATGCTGGTCTTTTATACTGAGGATTGTATCCTCTATTTGGAGCAGTATAAAAATTCTTAGGGGCTGAATTCTTAGCCTCCAATTCGAGTTTAACCATATTCCTAACCATCTTGCTGATTTCATCCATCTTGTCTGAATCCTTCTCCTGGTTAGAGGAGGAAACCTCTTCTTTTCCTCTCATCCTAGTATCCTGTTCAACTTTCCCCTTTGATTTCCCAGTGGAGGCAAAGTTTGCTTCCAATTCAAGAGCATCTGACTGAGCATCATCTAGGGTGGCAGGCTTTCTCTCCCTGAGGGAGAAACCGAAATCTGAGTCAAAGGCTACAATGAAAACAACTTTTGCAGCGTTCTAATGAGGCTTCATATCTGCAGGGAGATTTAGATATAACTTATTAAATATCTTAATAAACTCCGACACCCCTTCATTATGTCTCTTCTTGAGTGTATTGAACTCAGTAAGACACTGCCCATGTGTTGAAAATGCAGCAAGATGATGGAGCTTAGTGAAATGAAGTTGCCTTCACTAAGTGGGCCTGCAGGCAAATTCTGGCGCAAAATCTATTTTTAGACTATGTCTATTCTTAGACATATGGAGCATGGTCCAGGGGTAGCAGTATGTTATTCTTGGAGTATTGGTCATGTTGGTAAAAATAGATGGACCTCTATTTTTTGACCTATAGGTCGATAGGTCGATGTCTATTTTTAGACTGCCTCTCCTTAAAATAGGGAAGTCAAATATTATTTACCCTTAATAATATTTAGACTATAAACTTCAATTTACTCTCTTGGAGCACTTCAGTTCGAGCCTTGGAAGTGGCTCATGCATCTGACAAAGGAATTACGCTATTCCCAAGGGTTTGGTGAGCACATGCATGGTTGACTTCAGTTAGGACTTCAGTGGCAGAAGTTTGGTGGAGTTAATGAGACAGCTAGTGGAGTTGTGTTCGGTTTAATTTAGTTGAACTGGTTGAGATTAGTTTAACTAGCTAATCAGCTAGTTATGAGTGGAGTGAATTAAATATGATTTAATTCATTAATTAGTAACTCATTAATCAACTCAAGAACACATCAGTTCACTACATTGCATGGACAGTTCAGTGGAGACCAGTGAAAGAGGTAGATGAAAGGGTGGAGTTAGCTATCAGTGGCGACATCAGTTGTGCATGAGATTTGCACCACACTTGGAGGAATTGCCCATGATGATTGCGCTGTCAAGCCAAGGATATTCGAACCTTGGATCTCTATATAGACAGGCCTGGATTGCGCAATAGAGGCAATGCAATTGGCGGTGAGTTTTGAACCAGTAACCTGTTCAAAACCGAGCTAGTTTGTGTGTAACTTCATGATAAAGTACTGAGTACTTGTGAGGAGTATTGTATTGAGTTTGTTACATGATTTCTCCATTATAATATACACAATAGCTGCAGGGTTTTCAGCTATAAGCTTTCCCCATACATACTGTGTTAATGTGTATGATGATTTGATGTGTTATCGCTTGTTTTAATTCTGCATGTGTGATGATCTGAGTGGAAGAGATTACGTGTTGCATATGAATTCGAATTGTATGTGATCAGGATAGTCTCGGTGGATAATTAATCATTATTCAACAAATTTCTACACCATGATCTCTCTTTTCTCCCCATTTCGTGAGAAAAGTATTCTCCATGTCATCCCAGGTGGTCACTGAACGGTTTCCCAAGGTCTTGAACCATTTTCTAGCTTCACCATCCAAATATTGCACAAATAATCTTAAGACCACATCTAAATGTTCTACATTTAAGTTTTCTGCAAAGGAGCAGAAAGTCTCAAGATTTTTCTGAGCATCAATTTCATTTTCTCCATTAAATCTAGGCAGAATCTTCAAATAATCCTGTGGCATATCATTTAGCATTTGGGGTAAGGCCAATGGAGCATATTTGTTCAAGAGAAAAGCTGGTACATTATCCATTGGAGGAGGTGGGTCTATAACAGTTTGATGTACAAGTGGGAGAAGGGGAGGAGGAGGAAGTGGGGTATTAATAGCAATGGGATTATACTGTGCAGAAGCTTGAGGTGTAGCTGGAAACAATTCACGATTAACAGGGGCTACTTCTGTGACTTCTTTAACTTCTTCAGCCTCAGGGGTAGGATGAGGGTTATCTTTGGTTCTAGCACTTCTCCTGGGTGGGCTATCTGAGTAATATTCAGGATTTTCCTCAGTGGAGTCGGGATTTTCCACTGGGATTTCCTGAGAAGAAGAGGATGGATGATCTTCTATAGAATATTTAGGGACTTCAGCACGGGCTGATTTTCTTTCTTTCCAACTTCTTCTATGAATAATATTCTTTGGGACAGATACAGAGGATGTCTTTAACTTAGAGGAATCTGACCTCAAATGTGGCTTTCGAGGAGCCAGGACTACCAATAGATTTATCAAATAAAGAACAGTGGAGTCACCAAGGTGAGAGATATGCAACTCTTCAACTCTCTGTGCTCACCTGATTAGAGAGTGAATATAATTTGTCGAGGCCCAAGGAAACTGATATTCTCAAATTCGTCCCCGGCAATGGCGCCAGAAAGATGTTGTAGACAATTCTTGTCTACCCTAGAGACAGTCTAGAGTTGCCATACACCAGTGCCTAGGACATCTTAGCATAGCAAGGAGCATATAATATAGCTTGGGTTGTCAATCCAAAAGCTCTCTTACTATCTCTTGCAAAACAAGGAAATTAGTTTAAATGGAACCAAACTCTCTCAGAAGCTGATACAAATATAAGAATGATGTAGGAACAGCATGCAAAACTCCAATACAAAAGCATCAAACAGTTAAGAGACAGCTTACTGCAAAGAGGGCCAGTTCAAATAATATGCCACAGAAATCAAATATCAGAAAGTGGATGCAGTGAAGCAACATGAAGAAGATACTAGTTAGCATGAGGCTGATACCTAGATACACAACAAAACCACATATGGGCTTATCCAACTAAGAATCCATACATGAAAATGGCGTTTAAAAAGCACCCTCCTTAAGTAACTAATATAGCAGAAAATATGGATGAAATGAACATGGAACATTATATCATGACTAGGCCTATTTAAAGCGCTTGACTAATCCAAGTATGGGCACCAACTAGGATGAATCCTTACTTAAGACCAGTGAGCCACTTGCATTCTAGAACATGATACAAGAAGATAAATAGCATGAAATGAGATATTATATTAACACATAAGAAAAGATTACATACTATGGGATACCAAAGACCAGAATCCTCATTACAGTTATAACTCCTCCTCACTGAAACCCTACGGGCTTTGAGCCTTCATACAGAAACTTTACAAGATGTATACAAAAGTTTCCTCACCGCGTTAGCTTACAATAAAAATCCGGAACTCTTATATTCATTTTCCTCATTTTTACAAGAAAGAAAAGCTGTGTGCTCTATAGAATGAGGTAGGTGATATACATTTAATGATCTAATTTAAAACAAATTTGAAAGAAAAACTCGCCTATGTTGTTTGACGGTGTTGAACTGGTGCAAGTACTCTGCTGTTGTTTTATGAAATAAATGTTGAGGATGAAAATATCCTCATAAACAGGACATAAAGAATAAAATATACAAATGTTCTGTACTTGACTGAAAGAGAAAAATTTGCTGCAATAAAACCTCGAGGTTGCTTGTATTTGTGCATATTACTCTCATCCCTCTAACTTTGAATTAGAATCCCAGATCTTTAATGCAGGGCATTGCATTTCTCGATCTTTCACCGATTTTCATAGGCTGCCCCATTAATATTTCTTGTTGTGTAATCTTTTCCTCTGCAGGTGTATTTAGGGTTCAATGGATTTTATCTATATTTCCATTAATGGGGTCATGTCAAAACAACTACCCTCGGCTTCCCTCCTAAATTTCTTCCTCGGAAACTGTCGAGGGCGGTGCTCTTGACTTCTGCGAACAAAGCAGTGAATCATGATGATTTTTCTACCGCGGAAAACCTACAAAAACACAAACCAATTAAGGAAAACCAGACAGGGATGGAGATGAAGACGATGGTGATGTCGAAGACATGGCCATATGGCAAGAACATGCAGGGTGGCGAAGAAAATACAGTGGAGGTATGGCGGAAAGGCTGACCAGAGAGAAACATTAACATATAACGTATGAATGATATATATATATATATGAATAGCGGAGGGTGAGATAGTGAACACGTGGAGCCATGACGTGGTGGGGGACTCGGTCAGCGGGTGGTCAAGCGGATGATCTAGACCACACGATCAGTAAAGAGATCGACGGTTAAAACAAACCGGAGGGTAATCAAAGGTGGGCCAGGGACGCAATGGACGTAGGTTAAAACGCGTGCAGCTTCGGAGGATAGTCACCGTTGGATGGAGGCTCTAAGATCGGACGGTGGTCATCAATTTCGTTGCATGTCTTTGATCTGACTTTTAATGCGCGAAATGGGCGGTATGGGAATCATACATGAGGACACTTGTTAATCAGCGTATGGAATCGCTGGATTTTGAGGAAAACCGCCAGCCTGGGATAAGCGGTGCGGAATGAAACCACCGGTTTCGCAACGGGTACGGGTGCGGGGACTACTACGGTAAGCGGGACTCCGCTTCGTCGATTGGTTTTTAATCCGACGGCTCCAGACGCGCCGAAACTTTGAACGTCAAGCCCCTTGCCCTGTGACACACGGTTTCACGCCCGGGTCATGTGTGAATCAAAACAAAGGGGCTAAGGCTTCGGGGGCCTGGCCCGATAAACTTTCAATTACGGATTTAGACCTTTATGCAAGGTATTTTTAGGTGGAGAGGTCAACGATAGGCAGCACATGGAAGTTTTTGGCCATGATAACAGGTTTGAAAGATTAGGAATGAGTGTTAGGCCAGAAATTTAGATCGAAAGGCTGACATGCACAACAGTTTGAAACCTCCTCTATATTTTTGTAATAATATATTTTAGAACATAGTTAGTTTGTTATTTAAACCCCTCTCATTCATTTAGAGAAGGGTCCAGAAATTTGTCAAAAACATTTGCAAGGAATGCACTATTGTAATTTTGTGAATGCTTCGATGAATTAATGGAACACATCTGTTATCTTTAGAAAATTAAAGTTGTTTAACTGATGTTGCACTACTGTACTCTTTAAATTGCTTGAAATTGAAGAGGAGAAGATCAATTATTGTCAATTTACATGAGTAGAACTTCGTACATATGGTAATTTTATTCACTTGTATTAAGTATCACTTTATAGATTGACAGTCATATTTTTATTGCATTATATATTTGAAACGTTATTATGGATGAATGTTACATGCACTTATGTTCTAATATTTTTCTGTGATTTCTTAGTGAATGTATAATCACACATATGAATGTGATATATTTTTCACAGTTCTTCTAGTCAAACTAATTTGTTAGAAGAATCATCTTAAATAATTTTCATCTCTTTCAACTGTTAAATGATCTATATTACTAATAGTTGAAGGATATTTCTTTAGATCGCATAAAGGAAGAAACACCCCAGGTATATAGTAGAATAAATAGTTTAGATAGATGCATATGATAGATTAAAATCATTCTCCATTTGCATAATCACAACACCCTAAAAATCATCCTTATTGGGAAACTGGTCCCATCATCCCCAATCGAAGCAACTATACCAAACAGAAAAGGAGCTGCTTTAAGGTCCGAACCGGGTGGTTTTCCCCCATATTCGGAAGCGGAATTCTGAGGCCTCAATAGAATGTCAGCTATCTGATCATCAGTAGAGATGTGATGTAGCCTCATTGCTCCTCTTTGCACCATATCCCGGATATAGTGATACTTGATCTCAATATGCTTGTAATTGTCATGAAACACACGATTTTATGCAAGATGAATCCTACTCTTATTGTCACAATATATAACTGTTGTGTCTAGAACTTGTTCAAATAGTTCCCCAAAAAGCTTTCTCAGCTAAACTACCTCACAACTAACCATGCTAGCAGCAATGTACTCAACTTCAAGTGTACTTAGTGCAACAAAATTCTGCTTTCTACTCATCTAATAGATCATGGTAGATCTCAAGCTAAAGCAGCACCCATAAGTGCTCTTTTTATCAGCGGAATTACCTGACCAATCAGCATCAGTATATCCATGAAGTCTTGCATTTTTAGCAGTGTATTTCAATCCTATATTTATGGTTCCATGTGTTATCACTCATAAAATTGTGAAACATTACTTGACATGGTCATACAGTTCATTTATCAAAAGGATAAGGTATCCTTAAGCCTTTCAAGTTTGTATAGGAAAAATTTACTTTTTACATGTTTAACCTATCCTAAGGTTCAAGGCCACCTCCATTTAGGTCATGTCATGTCCCATCAGTCATCATAGGGTGTCATTTTTCATTCCCCAAGAATTTAAATTTAAAAAGGGCACTTAAGTTAGTTTTACAACTTTTCGCAGCATTTTATACAGCAAAACAACAGTTTTCGCTACGAAGTTGCCTAATAGTTTCGTAGCGAAACTGTTAGAAGTTAAACTAATCACGCTATGAAAAATTGTTTTCTTGTTTGCCTTGTCAAACTCAATGTTAAGTTTCATTTCATGATTGGAGGATTTAGGGTGAAGGTCATTCGAGTTTGTTAGGGTTAATTCAAAGGTACAAAGCCATGTCTGAGGTCAGCATTACCCTTTTTAGCATGCATGTGTCATGATTAATGCATGAATTTTCATTTAAACCATAAAACCTTACCCAATTAGTCTTTTTTTCATACTCCGATTTATCTTTGCATGTAATTGGATTTCTGGAGAGCTGCTTCATCGAGTCAAGCAGGTTGATGGCAGATTTAAACCTTCGTCAAATCATAGAAGACTTAGCTGATAGTCTAAGAGTAGAATCTAGCTTTTTCACCATCCTAGCAAAATGATGACTCAACTATAGGACACTCTTACAAACCTTCAGGCTGCATATAGAAACTCAGAAAAACCCAAAAACATTTCTAGATTGGATTTTTGTCACTATTGGTGGTGTACCATAGACAACATACCTTCAAAACAACTAAAAATATCCACCTGGCGACTCCACTAGCCTCTAGTAGGCCTTCTAAATTTTGCTGAAGTATCTATAGACTCCTGCAGGACTGCATCAAAAAAAATTCAGGAAATCTAGAACCTTAGTCACACACAGTGTGAGTTTGATAGCACCTAGAGAGGTCAGCTTTCTAAAAACATTCATAAACTTGCAGCCTCTCTAAATTTTGAATTTGAAAATTGGCTCCACGAAGAATCAATACCAGATCTCATCCGGACCCAAACCCTCCTACTATAGTTGATGACCCAGAAAGAATTTTTTGCTAAACTTCCGAAACTGGAAACTTATCTACTTATAGGACCATTCATAGAGCAAGCTCTGTACCTGAACATATTACAGCATTGCAAGACCCCCAGTTTGACCTACACCATACTAGAAACCTTTTCAGAACCAAGCCACAAAGTAAAATCGACCACACCGATCTTGAGCCCATAAACTTGCAGTAGAGTCCTAGTGGGAAAACTTCTCCTTCCACACCACCTGATCTACAAATTCTCCATCACTTCGGCTCTTTCCACCCCAAGTTTGCTCAGAATCATTTTACTGGTCCAAGTACTTCCACCACACCCATTCACACCACCACTATGCAAACCACTCCATCTCATAGCACAAATCCTCCGCTTGTAAATCCACCATTAGCTCCCACCATGGCAGCATGGTATGCACCCCTTGTGTTACCACAACCTTTGGTACCTTTTCCAAATGATTATCAATCCAGAATCCCACACTTCACGGAGGCTGAATCCACTACTGCCCAACAGCATTTAGATAGAATTAATGATGCTTTTGATTACATGGCATTAGAAGAGGAAACCATGAAAATGAGAATGTTCACCCAAAGCCTAGGAGGAGAAGCTAAGAAATGGTTCAAAATCCTAACTCCCAATAGTATTCATGATCTCCCTTCCCTTTACCAAACTTTCATAAACAAATGGGAAATCTAGAAAAACCCTCTTCAAATCCTCTCGAAATATAGCAACCTCAAAAGAAACACGGGGGAAAGTGTCCAAGACTATTGCACTAGGTTCAATAGTGTTTACAACACGCTACCACCGAACATGAAACCCCCATTAGGCCTAAACTTAGCTAAATTATCAGAGGGTTTTGACCCCGACATGGCCTACCAACTAAGAGAAAGAGAGCCCCTTACTTTAGAAGACATGCAAAAAGGAGCCATAAGTGTAGAGGCCAACTTAATTAAGAAAAGTTCTAGGCTAAGATCAGAGAAGAGGGTAACATACAAACATGACACCATGCCCTCCACCTCCTCATCTAATTCCAAGATGGACAACCTTCTTAGGACCATGGAAAGAATGATGGGAAGAATAAGCATAAACGAAAGAACACCCCCTAGGGACAACCAAACAAATCCCCAAAATAGAAACTGGAATCAAAACTTTAGAAGATACCCTCCCCAAAACAGACCAAGGGAAAATAATCAATAAATCAGACTACCCTTCCAAGATAACTATGTTGATGAAGGGGAAAGAGATATTGAAAAACCAGATGAGAATCATCTAAACTTAATAGGCTCTAATAGTGAGGGAGAGGTTTTTCTCACAGAAGAAGAACAAGATTTTTTCTCCTCAAACCAAGATGAAACAAGCTATGAATATTCCGAAGATAACAAATTTGGATTAGAAAATTCCATAATGGAAGTCCATAGGCAATATGATCTTAGCAGTAAGAAAAACCAAGACAACTCTAGGAAAAACAACTCAGACACTGTTGTTAAGAAAAATCCCAAAAACATTCTTAAAAGAACAGCAGATAATAACAATACCATGGCTAAGAAATCTGATCCTAACATAAATAAAACCAGCCAATCAAGTATTGGCACAAGTTGTCCTAGCACCTCTACTAGTGGCCCTAAGAAAACTCTAGTTACCAAAGCCCCGAATCAAAATCAACAAATTAAAAATGTGGAGAAATTTATGGCTAATAAAACTGATGTAAATATGTCTAAAACTCAAGTACCTTTCAGTTTTGAAGGAGAAATCGCAAAAATCAAAATAACCATCCCTCTCACTGAACTGGTAGCTCAGGATATGTACCGCTCCCAAGTCTTGAAAGTCTTAAACATAGGAAATGATACCAAAACTGTGAATTTGACAAATGATCAAACAGAGTTGTTGTTCGGACCCGAAGTAGATGGAAAATACCAAGAAGAAACCATTCCCCCATTCTATGTTAGCCTAAACATACACGACAAAATCCTACATAATGCCATGCTAGACTCTGGTGCCTCTCACAACCTCATGCCGAAGGTCGCGATGGAAAGATTAGGCCTAGAAATAACCAGGCCCTACCAAGATCTGTATTCTTTTTATTCAAGCAGATTTAAATGCTTAGAACTAATCAAAGACTTATGTGTCAATCTGGCACAAATCCCTGCTAAGAGCCTAGTCATGGATATAGCCGTGGCTGACATTCCCCCCAAATATGGCATGCTTTTGTCCTGATCTTGGGGAGCTAAACTTCTGGGAAACCTCCAACTTGACATGTCTTATGCTACCATCCTGGTTTTTAACCAAAAAAGAATATTATACCAGGAATATCACATGAAGTATATGGTAAGTAGCCTAGATAGACCCAATAACACCCCTATCTACTCCATTCGATCATATTTGGACTCATTCATCTTATATAATGAAAATGACCTTGGTGAACAAGTAAATGAAGATTGCGAAGATATAAGCACATTACAACAAACATATCAATTCCTCTATGATGAGTTCGACAGTCAAAACTATCACGATCCTGAAACACCACAAGACATTAAAACTGAAATTGATTTCCTGCAAATTGCAAATGAAATGTCAGAAACAAAAATCAATTTAGAAAAGGAGACAGGTTTCTCAAAAGAAAAACAAATCACAAGAACACAACCTCTTCCTTTTGCTCATCCGCAAAAAATGAAAAACCCCCACAAAACACAAATCTTTGGGAATCTAGAACAAGAAAGTTTGATGTTTCTACCTTACCTAGATACTTCATCATCCAAGAAATCTTCCTTTCCAGAACAATTACCAATTTTCACAAATATTGCTACAAATCCCAAAGAAACTTTTGTTGAAGTTGATATAGAGGAGGATAGCATGGGTAAACTTAAGGAGCCTGAAATGATTGAGTTGTCTAAAATCTTATCATTACACATAAAACTAAGAAAAGAAAGACTGTGAAAAATTGTTCAGAACACTAGTATATGTCAGGAAACTAGTCCAAAACCTTGCAACACAGCCATTAGTCTTAAAATCCCTCCTTTCAAAAAGAATCAGAAAAATTTTGAGTAGTTGAGTTCACTAAGAAAGAAGGCAAAAGAACATAGGTTTTGTATAGATTTTAGGTACTAGGAGCAACCCTTCCAAAGGAACCAATATATTTTTTCTAGAATATATCATGATTCACAAAAGCTAGGAGTTTCTAACCATATGTCATTTCATGATAATGTTTCAGATTACCATCAAATGATACCACTTCAAAACAATCAGCTCAAAGATTTTTTCAAATTCACAGGAAGCAGCTTCAAATTTAAACCGATGCTTCCCAATCTAAAGAACATCGGAGACACCTTCCGAAGAACTATGTTTCCAGTTTTGAATTTCTTCACTATAGTTTACCTTGATGACATCATCATTTGTTTTAAAAATGATAAAGCATACCTGTTCTACATAAAGAAAATTTGTAACAGAAACAGGTATGGGAATCAAGAATATAGTGAGAAGCATCAAGCAGAACATGAGTTATTTAAAGATCTTTGGAAAAATCCTTATGCCATGTTTGCGAGTGAAAGAAACCACGACCTTTTTTCCCTAAAAATGAATGGACAAAGAGTATCGGAGGTCCTTTTGAAGATAGGATGCTCAAGTATCATTGTTGTAAATATTCCTAACTTCAATTTTTACTCATTGTACATACCATAGTTCAAAGAAAAAATTCAAAAAGAGAGATAACACAAAAACATAGAAAAAATAGAAAAGAGGGCAGATTCTAAAAGAAAGGGTACATACCCCATACCTAAAAAACAGTAATACTGAAAGTGTGCAAGTCCAAATGCCACTACTGGTGCAAAATGATGTCTTGTTCAGCTATCTAGCCTAATCATAGCTGAACATGCTTTAAATTTATTGTTGATAAGTTAGTGAGAAGAATGCTGGTCAAATTATTCAAACTTGACTTATCGAAGAAAATAGATTAGGAGAGAAGATACTAGTTCCACATGCTCAAAACAGAACCAAAGAGGAAAATCGGGATGAATAGCAAACTATGTATCCTAGCCCTGATTTTTCTAAATCTTATTTTGTACAAAAATAACATTTGTGTGCAGCTTGTTGTTATGTCAAAAACTCATAATAAATCAGACTGTCTAATCCTGATTTAGTCATGTTTTCAATTTCATGTCTTAGCCTAGTGAATGAAGTCCTGTCAAACAATTTAACCTGGACAATTGAATAGTATAGGTAGAGAATCAGAGTTCATTAGCCTAATCTGAACTCTCGGAAGAGATAAGTGTAGAAGTAGATAGTTTGTTTCCATTTTTCAAAATAAAATATCAATGTGTTTGTTAGTTCAAGTGCACTCAAAGAAGAAAAAATGTTAGGCAAGTAGGTTGGGTAGGTAAATGAAAAGTTGAGCTAATCATGCTTTTAGATTTTCATAATTACTACTTCAAGGAAAACATCAGCAAAAGAAAAGAGAGAATTTGCCCAATGGATGAGGCACTGGTCTTCATAAGGCAGAGATCTACAATTCTGGACACCTCCTAAAAAGGAGTTGCCCTCCCCAAGTGGAGCCACTGTTAGTCATCAGTAATTTTCACCTGTTTTAGATGACTAACTGCTTTGTCTCAGATTTCTAGAAATCAAAATTCAAGAATCATTGTGTCTTCTAGAAATCTCCTCAAAGAGAAAATTTCCACTATCCCTCCTCTTTGTTCAAGCATGGCCAATCTATTTATCCAAATAAAACCCCAACCTAGACTGGTGTCCCTCACTCTCTCTATATTTTTCACCCTTGCCTATAACCCTCTGTCTCATTTTTCTTAAGCCTTCTATTTCTCACCCCTTGTCTCGCCAAGTCAACCAAGTTTTCTCTCCTACTCACCAAATGCCTCAAGCAATGGTGGTGTTAAAATTCTGTCTAGAAAACCCTTCAAATTAAAATAAAGACGTCTAGATGTGTAGGATGATGGTGCATAAGTAGAGTGTAAAAAACCTTGTATCTTCCTTCAAAACCCTGATTCAAACTTTCAATCAAAAACCCATTCTAGGACTGTGCAAATGAGTCAATTAGGTTTTCTTAGGTCATGCACTATCATGATTCTCGTTCCATTATTTCCACAAGAAGTCAAAGGTGAATTCAAGAGAGCACGGAGTTGAGGTTTTTCATTATCTAAAGAGCACTTAAGCAACCTCCAAAGGCACCCTCTTGATCCAACAATAAATATGCAAAAGAATAGACTATCATATCCCAGCATTTCTGCAGGAATGCCTTGAAGATTAGTCTAAAGCAGAACAGAGGCGAAGAAAGACACCTAAGGGAGTTCATGAAGTCATTTTCAGTTGATAAAAAGGTACAAATAAGTTGGAGGCTACAAGGAAGATAGAGAGCTCATAATAAGTGGTAAAAGTACTGCTTATCAAAAGGTATGTGTAAATTTCAGAGGGACAGTGGCATGTGAGCAACATGGCGCATTACATCAAAGAGATCATTAGGAAGGTTTTCTTGGCTCAAGCATGAAACTGGTAGAGGGACAGCTGCCCTTTGCCACACTCCTACAAAAAGACAAAAAATATGATCAGATGAGCCATAAGGTGAAGGAAAATACTAAGACCAACATCAAGAAAGACAATCACACTCATGAAAGGAACAGTGAGTGTGTCTATAGTTGAGAATGCAAACATGACTGGTTTGACCAAACAATGGAAAAGTACCTGGGCTACAAAAGCTAAAAGACTCCTCAACCCTCCAAATAAGCCTTACAGACTTTTGGGCATAAGAAGTGAGTTCAAATTCATTTTTCATTTTGAAGACTTGGAGGGAAGCTTGGTTGGGTAAAAGAGCACAAACTTCACTGGATCAAAAGATGAGATTTGAAGTCCAAAAAGGTCAGAGAATTAGATTTTGAGGCACTGGGTGCCATTGCACTGAAGAATCAAAACTCAACTTTGATAGTTAAATTTTTACAAAAGAACAGTCATTTCAAAGGATATGGAAGGAAAAAATAGTTTTTAAATTCACCTTGCACATAACAAGCATAAGCCATCATGAGCCTAAACAAATGCCCAAGTGCCAAAGGAGACAGTGGTGGAAACAAAACAGTAAAGGGACAGTCAAAAGCATCAAAAAGGGGGAAGGAATGCAAAAAAGGGAAAAGTGCAAATGAGACTTTAGAAAAGAGGGTTTTAAAGTTTAATTATTTCAAAAGGATGTTATAAATACTATAACAGCTCCTTTTTCCCTCTATTCCACATTTTGCAAAACAGAGTGCAAATTTCCAGCTTTCGAAGGCATCCTCGACCAAAAATTTCTGGACGCTGCGTCCCTGTAACTTCCGCCTTTGAAAAACCCTTCTAGACGCTGTGCCTTTTCAAACTTTCCCGGTGTGCAAGAGTGGCCACCTAACCAACGCCCGACTCTCGTGCAGCTATGCCCACCCGGTGTTGCGCATTCGCCACTGCACATATCGCCCGACTCTGATGCCGTTGTGCCCACCCGGTGTTGCGTGTTTGCCACTGCCCATATCACATGACGTTGCGTTCAACCCCGCCCGGGCCAACGAAATTGTGCTCCTGCAACGAGCATGCAGCGCTGAATGCGTTTGTGTTCATGCCTGACCGAGGTGTTGCGCTCCTGGCGTAAAAACGTAGCAACTGCCCAGAAAGCCTGCAGAAGTGCCAAAACTGCCCGGGAAGCTCAGCAAAGCTTGTTTTTTGATGTGGAAGGCACTTTTAAGAGGTATTTTCCCTAATTATCACCTATTCATGATTTTCTAAGGGATAAGGGTGCTAAGTAAATTCCTAATTTGTGTCAAAGAAAGCTTGAAGAAAACCTGAAAAGAAAACCTAACCTATTCTCTGCTAGTCTCCTAGCCTTGTTTGGAAGTTCAATATCCCCTTAAACCTTTTTCCTCAGTATTTCACAAAGAAAATTTCCTTTCTGTTTAAAGAGTTTGAGGGAGGGGTGAACAAAACACCATGTCTGAAGAGGAGAGGGTTAACCTAAATGAAGAGACAAGTCCAAGAAAACAGCAGAAGAAGGGAGGGAAGCCCAATAGGTTTCAACCCATAAGCACTGCAGAACTAACAGCCTACCCTTCTATTCTTTCCTGTTTCCAAGAGTTAGGGTGTTTTGAGTTCTGTAACAAAGAACAAGAGATCAAAAGCCATCCTCAGTTGACTGAGTTATTTGCCCTAAGGCTGCACCGACATAAAGTACATCTAGCAGGGGTGAGGTTTGAGTTGACCCCCAGTGCTATCTCTAGAGCCACTGGAATGCCTTGCATAGGAGAAAGGTGGTTTAAACATAAACATATTGACTTGACCCATTATCATCCATTCTTAAAACCTAGTTGTCAAGCTGAATGCAAAGCCATTTTTCCTTTTTCTCATCTATTGGACAGATATGCCCTCCTCATGAAGATTATTATGAAATACTTTACCTGTGAGGGTAAGTTCTCCAGAGTCTATTCCTATCATATTAGACTCCTCACACATTTCACCAGGACTAAGATACCGCACATGCCCTACTACCTCTACAAAAGCATTGAAACAATGTCCTCCATCATGAAAAAGAGGCCTCCACCCAACAAATGTCAAGCATGTTTCATCATTCTCTGATCAAGGTAATTGTCTCATACCAATTAGAACAACAAGGCATTCCTTGGGAGGTCTTTATCACCCATGATGATTTCACAACTTCACCCTCCATCCCTTTGCAAAGTTTTCCATCATATTTTTAAAATCCTCCTCATACCCCTCCATCACCATCCACTAACCTTGGTTCATCTTCTTCACATGAATCACCTTCCCAAACAAACCTTATTCATACACCTTCCCCTAACAAATATGATCATGAAGAAATCAGAGATGATCATTATGAGAGCACTGATGATCAGGAAGAAAGCAGAGATGATCATGATGAGAGCACTGATGATCAGGAAGAAATCAATGATGATCAAGATGAACAAAATAGTGAGAAAGAGTGTGATGAAGATAAGGGAGAATGTGATGACGATAGGGGAGAGAGTGAGGATGATGAAGATGAGGGAAAGAGTGATGATCAAGATGAACAAAATAGTGAGAGAGAGGGTGATGAAGATAGGGGAGAGAGTGAGGGTGATGAAGATGAGGGAGAATGTGATGAAGATGAGGGAAAGAGTGATGATCAAGGTGATGAAGATGAGGTAGAATGTGATAAAGATAACAGTGAGGGAAAAGATGATGAAGGCCTTGAAGAAAGTAGTGTTGATCATGAAAAAAATAGTGAGAGAGAAAATGATGAGTGTTGTGGTGGATTCGACACACGGGTGTACGAAATCACACGAGCTTAGAGAGTGTGGTCTACTCTCTAAACTATTGGTAACAGGCAGAATGTGGTGGGATTTCAAAAGCATAAAACTTAAATGAAATTATATGCTAAAGTATTCTCTGGTTAAAAAACTAAAACTAAAAACACAAAAGAAGCTATATAGAGAGTTCCAAACAGTAATAATGCAAACGATGGCTCGATGGCCTCTTCTTATTAAATGTTCGGAATAAAAGGAAATCTTACCCACTTGCCAAAGGGCCCCTAGGAAATGGCTCTAGGTCCCGATGCAAGGATTTTTGCCTTCCAAGTTCTGCCTTTGATGCAGTCTAACTCTCTCTCTCTACTGTGGTGGACTAAGATGTTGGGTGGCCAACTATCGAGTCCTCTTTAGCTCCAGCTTCGGGTCACACACAATGCTGGTGTTTCTTAGGCAACTTTGGCCAGCATAACCTTGTGATCACCATTTGTTCATCTCTTGGTGGGTTTATATAGGTGAGATTCAAATCCTCCTTCCCTCCCTTGGTACATGATGGATGGTGACCCAAGGGAGAGGTGTGATTCCATTGTGTGCTCACATAATGTCTAGGGAGGTGCTGGTGGATGTCCTTAGGCCGCTTTCACATAAGGAGTAATTGTCCTTTGCTTGTTGTGGTCCCAGAAAGTGACTTTTTTCCATTTCTAGGAATGTGCACTTATCGGGCAAAAGGGCGCGCAGAAGGCGCTCTTATCGAAGGAAAAAGCGTGCATTTGAGCATTTATGACTATTTCAAATATGATTTTCTCAAAACCTTAGAGATTTTAAATACTTCTTGATTCCATAATGTATTCCTGTCCTATAAATCCTTGGGCTCGACATTAATTGATGTCGTCTTCTGCTATATGATTTTCCAGTGTTAACAATTGCCCCCTAATGTGTGAGGTCTAGGAAGAACTGTATAGCCAAAATATATTGTAGTTTCTTTTATGTATCGTACGTAGAGAGAGAGAGAGAGAGAGAGAGAGAGAGAGACCTACGTGTACTTTTGGAACCGACAACACCTTGCACCGTTTCCGACATAACCATGGCCTAAGGGACCCCCTGTAAGCAGACAAAATATACAATGTATTTACAAAATTTCAACAAGGTGGGCATGTCCCATGCTTGTGATGCTATGGCTAGTTAAACAAAATTGACAAATACATGTGTTGTCTGTGTCACTACTGTGGTAGTGATGTTGGTGGTTGTTGACGACGACTGTTGACGCCCTCAAGGGCGTTTTTTCTTTGACGATAGGTGGAATGTGGTACCCATATGCGTAATATTGGTATGGATATCATTGTGTAATGTACGCATATGTACTGGCTGGGACCTTCCCATGTAAGCATTGTTTTCAGAGACGCTTATAAAGGCACGGGTCTTCGATGGATCTTGATCAAAGTGCAATGGTTGTAAGGTACGATACCATCGTGACATGACAGCTTTTGATGTAGTCGAATTTCAAGAGGATCGATGACATTTATGGACAATGATGTCTCCCATAGTGCCACCCGAGGATACCCCTTTGCATGGGGAGGGTCATCCAAGGTACCACTTCCTTTTTGGAAAAGAGGCATTGAGGTCGACAAAAAGGAAGCCTTAACCGAACCATGATGGGTTTAACATAGGCATGTTGGTGAGCGGTAGCTGAAAACGAATGATGGGGATTCAATGGCCCGAGGTCGAAGTATACTTGAGTAGCTTGGCGGCAGTCATAGGTATTCTGAAGGGAAAAGTCCCTGGAGTCGGTAGGACCTCCAGGGCGGGTATGAACCAGCTATGATTGTCGTAATGGTGCGTGCATGGGGGGGGTGAAATACTTTGACCAAGGGGGATGGGGGACTGTTTCCATGGGAGAAAAGGTGAAATATGAGGGCGAAGTGGTGAAGGGCATCGTTTGCAATCTTTGTACACTTACCAAAAGAATAAAATAATGGGGTTTGGTTTGTGCAAAACACAGAGACGGGTACCCCAAAACATGAAAGAGGGTCGCTCACTGAAGGTGTGAGGGCGGTGTTTTGTTGGGGGTAGGGGTCCCATTGGTTGGTCTCATGTGCAAGGTTGATGAAGCAGAAGATGTCGCATATGGGTTTATGTTGATGGAGGTATGGTGGGCCAAATGTGGTGCGTGGAGGTGCGCTTTCATTCTACTTGTAAAACCCCATCGTTCGGGAAGGGGTTTGAGTTAAAATGGTGAATTTGACCTTATCCATGATATGTGGATGCACATGAGGTGCTTCCCAGACTAAAATGGTATGGCCATGATGTCACTTGTGGGGTGATGTATGGTCTACTTTGGATGACTATCGCCATGGAGGGGGGGACTCTACCGACCATCGCGAACGTTTATCATTTGCAGGGTGAGGTGATGATAAACGTGGTCGGGTATGAGGACCCTATGGTTTATTTCCAATGTGTTGGGATCCTGTGATTTAGCATATTGGCATACTAAATGACAAGGCAAAAAATAAACCAGTCTTTAGAGTTCTAGGATCTAGCCCTCCTAGTCTCAGAGAGGGATCTTTCAATATGTTTGCAAATATATGACTTGTTTGCTTGAAAAAAGTTTATTTTAAGCTAGTTATTAAGCATGAGTTTGTTTGAGTGTTTTGTGGGACATGATGATCTAGGCAGCATAGATAGAAAAGGGAAATCTCTAAGTCATTGGGCAATGGATTCAAATGGAAGTTTGTAACAAGTTTTTAGATGAATCAGGGGTATCAGAGGGAAAATCTAACTTGGCTATTGGATCGACAAAGTTTTCAGGTGAAATGAAATGGACATTAAGGGTTTAGAATGAAAATTAGAACTAAGGGCAGTTAAGAATCCTTAATTATATGTAATTCTCAACAAAGGGACCTAAAACATCATTTGAACATGAAGAAGTATTTTATATACAGGGCTAACCATGAATTCTACAAATCACATTTCAACAAATAACCATTTCAAGACAAACTTTCAAAATGAAATCTATAAGTCGAGGAACACTCTATTTCATCAAATATTTCACTTTCAAGGATAAGAAAACATTCAAGATTCACAAATAACTGCATTCATAGAAGAGGGAACTCTTAAAAATCTGTGATTACAGCTATAAAGACCTTCAAAAAAATTATTTGAGCAAGTACAAAGGGTATGATCAAAATAGACCTCTTTGGCAGACTTTGGACAATGGTACTTTAAAGGGAGACTTTAGAAATAGTTTTCAAGTGGCAGAAAGTAAGCAGGGAGAACCATAAATCATTCTTGAAACCAACTATTTGAAATATTTGGGAAATAAACAAGCATAAGGGTTGAAAAAGTAGTCAAACTACTTAATAAAACCTTCATCAGATGAAAACATAAAGACAGTGAAGAGTAAACAGGTCTAAGGTGCTTCTAGGAGACATTTCTTAGCCTAAACTTTTTACTCTACTGCAAGCAAGAAAATAATGAAAACAGAATGGAAAACAGGAAAAACATCAACAATTTAGAATACTTCACCAACAGCCAAGCTCAGGGATCCAATGATAGAGCTTTCTCCATCAACAAACAGGTCAAAACATCCACAGGTTCCAGTACATCAATTTCTTTTTAATCTTCAACAAAGCTATATATTACTTCAAAAGAGTCATCAAATGTCCAACATACAATGAGTTCGAATGCAGTATTTATGCTGCAAATGAGGAGGTGGAACCATCTAGGGTTTAAAATGTTATAAATGACATAGTAAATGCACTCCTATCCTTAAAACCATGCAAATAATAAGGTAGGAATGTCTCTCAACTACTTCTCTGTGTAATAAATCTATCTTTACTTCTTGAGGATGAAATAGCTGAAAATATTGACTTTGAGGCCTTTTTCTCTCTTTATATTAACTGTTCTGACAATTTATAATATCTTCTTTAGTGTAATAACTGTTTATTTGACTTTTGAGACATTAAGTAAGTGAAAGGTGTCAATTTTGATTTATCAAGTGAATAATTGCTCTGTGTTGACTTATCTGAGGCTACTTTAGCCTAAGTTCCCTTGATTTCATCATAAAACTGTGTTTTAAGGCCTTTTAGCCTTGATCTGCCTTTTTAATTAATCTTCTTTATTGTCTTTTGCTTTATCACTTCTTAAATCATTTGTTCTATTCCTTTATCTCCTTCCGAACCTTTTTAAACTTCTTCCACCTATCTTTAACTGTGATCTCTTCTTAATCTGCCTTTTTTTGTTTCTGCTTCTTCATAACTGCTTTATCTCTTAATCTTTATCCTTGACTGTGTGTTCTTGTTTGTGTGCAGGGGTTTCTTTATGCGCTGGAAATTTTCATAACCTGTCGAGGGTTTGAACCTTTATACAACCCCATCCCTTTTCGTTTCAGACTCTCAGAGTTATCCTGAGGCCATGAATCTTGACCTCAACTGTGGGATGGCCCCTTGGGCTTGGAGCACCATCAAACCTGCAAAATAAACAAAACAATTAATGAAAACCTGCGTTTTTTGTGGTTTACTACTTTTCAAAGGTTTATGAGGGCGTAAGGAGCAGTGAGGAGGAAATGAATGTGCAGAAGGGTTTTTATGGAGAAAACCGTGAAGAAATGGGTTTCAAAGTAGTTTTGGCACGAAATTTGGGCGAGAGTGATTTTGCAAAAACCACTAGTGGTTTTTGCACTACCCATGAGCGGTTAGCAGTTTGCCTCGGGGGAACGCGATTCCATACAAATGGTGACGTGTTTCCTTTATGAAACCACCGGTTTCACGTTGGAAACGCACGTTAACCCTTGGAGGCGAAATCCACGCGATATCGTTTCTGGACCGTCAGATCTGGGAGCTCCAGATCTACGGTGGACGATGAACGCGTCGAGGGAAGGTGCGAGGTGGAAGGGGATAATGGAAGCCAGGTGGTAGCCAAAGATTGGATGGGAATTTGAATAATAGGGGGTGGGTCCAGAGGATGACGTCAACTCTTTTGTTTGGTAGCGAGATGGTCGATCGACGAGGTTGGCTGTCGGGTTAAACAGGAACCGTTAGATCCATAAGATCTACGGTGTAGATTGATTTGCGGGGATGAATGGGTGGGAGGTTGGATGATGAGGGGGGAGTGTGGAGCCATTGGATGGTCGGGATGGATGACTGAGATCCATCGAGGAGTAACACAGGCGCGGGGAAAAGAAAAAAGGAAGGGGGCTTAAGAAGAGGGGTTGGGGCACGGTCCTGTGGAGGAATAAGGGACCGGGAGCGGAGAGATTAGGGGCTAGTGAACTTTAGCTCATGGTCATGGATCTTGGTTATATGCGGAAGGGGTGGAGGGTTTTCAAACAAAAAGGCGCTTAAGGCCTTATGTCAAAAAATAGACGGATATAAGGCTAAAAAGGGAGTTTTTGAGCCTTTTGAAGGTTTCGGTAAGTTATAAAGGGATGTTTAAACCAAAACAAAGTGAGTTTAATGGTTTAAAGGGTTTTTTATGGGTAAATGAGGGACTTAGTGAAGGAAAAAATGGGGTTTTTAGAGGGAAATGAAGGGCAATGAAGAGGAAAAAAGGACTTTTTAGCAGGGAAAAAATGACTGTTTGGATAAGTGAAAATGAGTGAAAATGGGAAGATATAGCCTAAAATAAGCTTCTTTTAAGACAGAAGGGTGATATTTTTTGGAGGCATAGATGAAGATTATTGGTAAACTGGTAGACTTAGGATAATGAAGGCTGTGAGATTTCTAGAACTCACAATGTTTCTGCAATATTGTTTCTAGAAATCTGGGATTGTCAAATTTAGTCATCTTTCGATAAAATTAAAATTATAGATGACTAACAGTGGCTCCATTTGGGGAGGACAGTTGTCCTTATAGGTGTCCAGAACCTCAGTTATCAATCTCTGGCTTTTAGCAGACCAGTGTCTCATCCATTAGGCAGATTTCTTCTTTTCTTGGTGATCTTTCTCTGAAAAGGACAACATTTATCAATCTGCAACATGTAATTTCTTCAAACAGCATCTCTTCCTACCCAATCCTACTTGTCCTGGCATTTTTTCTTCCTTTTTTAGTGCATTTGAACTAGAAAACTCTTTGACATTTTATTTTTGAAAACAGAAACAAACTATCTAATCCTATCCTTATTTCTTCCAAGAGTCTAGATTAAACTGTTGAACTCTTTATTTTCTACCTAAGCTACTATCTATCAAGATTAAGCTTTTTGACAGATTTTATTCTCTATTTTTAAAACAGCAAATTTAAACATAGTCAAATCAGGATTAGACTGTCTGATCTGCTATGGTGTCTATGGTTTTATGTACAAGCTGCATGTTGTACATATTGACCCCTGCATATAAATTTTGGTCCGCTGCCTCTTCCGAACCTATCTCAAACCTTTGTCGTGGCCTAAACCTCCCATGTTTCTGTTTAACCTTACCATTTCTGCTCATAAAATACATTGTGCAAAGGATTAAAACCCACTCTTGGAAATCTGTCGGGCCTGGCTCCCTGAAGCCTTAGCCCCTTTCGATTTAATCCACATATGACTCGAGCGCAACTCCATATGCCAGAGGGAAGGGGGTCTTAACGATAAACGTTTCGGGCGCGTCTGCAACTGTCAGATCAAAACCAATCGATGGCCCGCAATCAAATCATCCGTAGTGGTCCCCGCGCCCGAAAAACCGGCTGTATTGTTCCGCACCGCTTACCCCAGGCTGGCGGTATTACCCTTTGGACCGGCGATTCCATAGATCATATGCCGCGTGTCCTCAGTATGGGCATGAAACCACTTTTCTCCCGCACGTTAATCTTCAGTCAACGGATGCGCAGTGGAATCATCGTCCACCGTCCGATCCTGTGAGCCCGATCCAATAGCTATAAATCTCCGGATCTGCACGTGCTTTAACCCATGATTCATCACACTCCCGGCCCACCTTTTGATAGCCCCCGACTCGTTTTGACCATCGATCTCATTTGCTGGTCGTGTGGCCCTGATCATCCGTTTGACCACCTGCCGATCGAGTCCTCTGCCATGTCATTCCTCCACCTGTCCTTCGTACACCCACGTGTCATTCTCCCGCGTGTCCGTGTCATTTTCTCCTGCCGTATATATATGTGTGTGTGTGTGTGTGTGTGTGTGTGTTTTTATTTGTGTTCATCGTTTTTAGTCATCACGCTTAAAACTGTTTCACGCGGAAAGTTTACGTTCCAAAGCCTCCATTGTATTTTCTCCACCACCCTGCACGTTCTTATCATTCAGCCATGTCCTCGCCGCCATTACCATCGACACCTCCTCGTCCATCCCACTTCTACCTGGTTTTTCTAATGTGTTGGTGGATTTTGCAGGGTTCCAACAAACGGAAAGATGTTTTAGTTCACAGTCTTGGCCGCAGCAATAGAGCATCTCAAAAGGCAATCCAATTGAAGTTGTCATTATGAAGAAGGGTCATGAAAGCCGCCATGATAAGACATTCATCGCAGGAGCAGGATTTAAAATCTTTCGAACTCCCCAAGGACAATTTAAAGATGCCAGTTAGCGTATGGGGATATAAATGTTCCTGCAAAGAACATCAGCAAAGAATTAAAGATTTCAACAACCCCATTGAAGATTATGAGCTCGTATCTGGTGTTAAAGGACAAGGGTATTGGACCAAAGATTTTCAGGATCAAGCCGAGGGTACAATACATTAAAAACCATACCCTACAGACTATATTTCAGCTGATTTTCTTCTCAGGAAAGTACAGAAGGTTCATGAATATTTCCCCTTATGCCGAGCCTCTGCAAAGATCTTCTTCCCGGTTCATTTATTCTTGCAGGCAACCTCAAGGTTTTATCGCAGCAGATTTTCCTCCTCCAGCCAAGTACATAGCATTTGTATATTTTATTATTTATGTCTTTTTCATAAGGAGATTTTTATCTTCAGCATTTATTTCATGAAGTGGTAGCTGAGTACGTGCATCAGTTCAACCCCGCCAAATAGCATAGGCGGACTTTTCCTTCAAATTTGTTTAAATGAGACCATTAAATGTATATCACCTACCTCATCCTCTAGAGTTTTCTCTTTCCTCTATAAAAACTAGAAATAAAAGAAATTGTAAAGGTTCCAGATTTCTATCAGCAAACTGTGCAGTGAAAAGGCTTTTTTATACATTTTGTAACACTTCTGTATGAAGGTTCAGAGCCCGTAGGGTCTCAGTGAGGAGGATTTATAACTGTAATGAGGATTCTGGTCTTTGGTATCTCACAGTATGTAATTTTCTCTTATGTGTTAATACAATAGCTCATTTCATGCTTATTATCTTCTTGTATCATGTTCTAGAATGCGAGTGGCTCACTAATCTTGAGTAAGGATTCATCCTAGTTGATGCCCATACTGGGATTAGTCAAGCGCTTTAAATAGGCCTAGTCATGATATACTGTTCCATGTTCACCTTATTCATATTTTCTGCTATATTAGTTGCTTGAGGAGGGTGCTTTTAAAATGCCATTTTCATTTATGGATTCTTAGTTGGTTAAGCCCATGTATGGTTTTGTTGTGTATCTGGGTATCAGCTTCATGTTAACTAGTATCTTCTACATGTTTCTTCACTGCATCCACTTTCTGATATTTGATTTATGTGGCATATTATTTGAACCGGCCCTCTTTGCAGTAAGCTGTCTCTTAATTGTCTGATGCTTTCATATTGGAGCTTTGCATGATGTTCCTGCATTATTCTTATCTTTGTATTAGCTTCTGAGAGAGACTGGTCCCATTTGAAATAATTTCCTTGTTTAACAAGAGATAGTAAGAGAGCTTTTGGATTGACAACCCAAGCAATATTATGAGCTCCTTGCTATATTAAGATGTCTTAGGCACTGGTCTATGGCAACTCTAGGCTGTCTCTAGGGGTGACAAAATTGTCCACAACACTGCACATAGACTTTATTTGCAGAAAAATAAAACAAAATTGTGAAGTCTTAAGATCTAAAAATTATAAACAACCTTCTATTCTTTTTCCAGCTCTAGTTTTGATCTATTTAGAGCTATCTTTTTCCTTTTCTTGGTTCATATTTTGAGCTTGATAGAACCATTCTCTCTTCTATCCTGAGCTATTCTATTGATAAGCCAAGATTAAATTGTTTGGAAAATCTGATTCACTAACCTATCAGCAGTAGATTGAAAGTATGTTCAGCCATGTTTAGGCTAGATGACTGAACAATATATCATTTCTTAATCAGCAGTGGCACTTAGATTTTCTCACTTTCAGAAAATTCTCTTTTTTGGGTATGGGGTTGTACCTCTTTTGAATCTGCCCTCTTTTCTTTTTCTATTGTTTTTGTGTTTTTTCTTTTTTCAATTTTGAGAAGCAATGTTATATACAGTGAAAAATAAAAGCTTTGAAATTTAGGACTCTTGGCAGAAATAGTGTTTGAGCATCCTGCCATTTACAGGACCTCCAAATAGATCTTCTCCATTCAACTCTTGTATAATCAATGCATTATGACCCCTGATGGAATGAATAATGTAGGGCCCCTTCCACAGTGTTATAGCATCATTTCTCACCTTGATATGATTCATGATTGCTTTGATGTTTTTGGGCACCCATTCCTACAGACTTGGACAAATTCACTTAAAAACAGTGTAAAAATCCCCATACGCGACTATGCCCGTACTTTTCCATGTGTATACGCGAGTCTAGCTAGACTTTTCCGCGTATG